>JASAND010028383.1:0-64157 GCA_030248195.1 Trissonchulus latispiculum | reverse complement strand
GAGCTGCGAGCCTAGGCTCGTGAGCTGCGTGCCTTGGATCGTGAGCTGCGCGCCAAGGCTCGTGAGCTGCGGGCCTAGGCGCGAGAGCTGCGCCTGGCTCGTGATCTCATCGGAGAATGCCAGGATTTCTCTTCCGAGGATTTTTTTGGGATCTATTTTCGGATCTGGTTTTCAGATCTTTTTTTCGTGAGCTGCGAGCCTAGGGGCGTGAGCTGCGCGCCAAGGCTCGTGAGCTGCGCGCGAAGGCTCGTGAGCTGCGCGCTCAGGCTCTAGGCGTCCAAGGCTCGGAGCTGCGCGCCTGGGGTCGCCTAAGCTGAGCCTCCTGCGCGCGAAGGCGCGTGAGCTGCGCGCCAAGGCGCTGCCAAGGCTCGTGAGCTGCGCGCCACGGCGTGTGATCTGATCGGAGAATCCCGGGATTTCATCGGAGAATCCCAGGATTTTTTCGATCTGTTTTTCGGATCTGGTTTTCAGATCTTTTTTCGTGAGCTGCGAGCTTAGGCGCGTGAGCTGCGCCCGCCAAGGCTCGTGAGCTGCGCGCCTAGCGCGCGCGAGCTGCGCGCCAAGGCTCGTGAGCTGCGCGCCAAGGCTCGTGAGCTGCGCGCCTAGGCGCGTGAGCTTCGCGCCAAGGCTCGTGAGCTGCGGGCCAAGGCTCGTGAGCTGCGCGCCTAGTCGCGTAAGCTGCGCGCCTAGGCGCGTGCGCTGCGAGCTTAGGCGCGTGAGCTGCGCGCCAAGGCTCGTGAGCTGCGCGCTTAGGCTCGTGATCTCATCGGAGAATCCCAGGATTTTTCGGATCTGTTTTTCGGCTCTGGTTTTCAGATCTTTTTTTCGTGAGCTGCGAGCCTAGGCGCGTGAGCTGCGCGCCAAGGCTCGTGAGCTGCGCGATAGGCAGGCGCGCGCTCCTTTGAGCTGCGCGCCAAGGATCGTGAGCTGCGCGCCTAGGCTCGTGAGCTTTGCGCCAAGGCTCGGGCAGGCGTGAGCTGCGCGCCAAAGCTCCGTGAGCTGCGCGCCATGGCGGAGAATGCGCGATCGTGATCTCTTCCGAGAATCCCAGGATTTTTTCGGATCTGTTTTTCGGATCTGGTTTTCAGATCTTTTTTCGTGAGCTGCGAGCCTAGGCGCGAGAGCTGCGCGCCAAGCCTGAGGTGCGTGCTGCGCGCGCAAGGCTCGTGAGCTGCGCGCCTAGGCGCGTAAGCTGCGCGCCTAGGCGCGTGCGCTGCGCCATGGATCGTGAGCTGCGCGCCAAGGCTCGTGAGGTGCGCGCCACGCGCGAGAACTGCGCGCCAAAGCTCGTGATATGATCGGAGAATCCAGGGAATTCTCTTCGCAGATTTATTCGGATCTTTTTTTCGGATCTTGTTTTAAGATCTTTTTTTTCGTGAGCTGCGAGCCTAGGCTCGTGAGCTGCGGGCCAAGGCTCGTGAGCTGCGCGCCAAGGCTCGTGAGCTGCGCGCCTAGGCGCATGAGCTGCGCGCCAAGGCTCGTGAGCTGCGCGCCTAGGCTCGTGAGCTGAGCGCCTAGGCGCATGAGCTGCGAGCTTAGGCGCGTGAGCTGCGCGCCAAGGCGCTTGAGCTGCGCGCCAAGGCTCGTGAGCTGCGCGCCTAGGCGTGAGAGCTGCACGCCAAGGCTCGTGATCTGCGGAGAATCCCAGGATTTTTCGGATCTGCTTCGGATCTGGTTTTCAGCGATCTTTTCGTGAGCTGCGCGCCAAGGCGCGTGAGCTGCGCGCCAAGGCGCGTGAGCTGCGCGCCAAGGCGCGTGAGCTGCGCGCCAAGGCTCGTGAGCTGCGCGCCAAGGCTCGTGAGCTGCGCGCCAAGGCGCGTGAGCTGCGCGCCAAGGCTCGTGAGCTGCGCGCCAAGGCGCGTGAGCTGCGCGCCAAGGCGCGTGAGCTGCGCGCCAAGGCGCGTGAGCTGCGCGCCAAGGCTCGTGAGCTGCGCGCCTAGGCTCGTGAGCTGTACGCCTAGGCTCGTGATCTCATCGGAGAATCCCAGGATTTTTTCGGATCTGTTTTTCGGATCTGGTTTTCAGATCTTTTTTTCGTGAGCTGCGAGCCTAGGCGCGTGAGCTGCGCGCCAAGGCTCGTGAGCTGCGCGCCAAGGCGCGTGAGCTGCGCGCCTAGGCTCGTGAGCTGCGCGCCAAGGCTCGTGAGCTGCGCGCCTAGGCGCGTGAGCTGAGCGCCAAGGCTCGTGAGCTGCGCGCCTAGGCTCGTGAGCTGCGCGCCAAGGCTCGTGAGCTGCGCGCCTAGTCTCGTAAGCTGCGCGCCTAGGCGCGTGCGCTGCGAGCTTAGTGAGCTGCGCGCCAAGCTCGTGAGCTGCGCGCCTAGAGCGCGTGCGCTGCGAGCTTAGGCGCGTGAGCTGCGCGCCAAGGCTCGTGAGCTGCGCGCCTAGGCTCGTGATCTCATCGGAGAATCCCAGGATTTTTTCGGATCTGTTTTTCGGCTCTGGTTTTCAGATCTTTTTTTCGTGAGCTGCGAGCCTAGGCGCGTGAGCTGCGCGCCAAGGCTCGTGAGCTGCGTTTCTAGGCGCGTGAGCTGCGCGCCTAGGCTCGTGAGCTGCGCGCCAAGGCTCGTGAGCTGCGCGCCTAGGCGCGTGAGCTTTGCGCCAAGGCTCGTGAGCTGCGGGCCAAGGCTCGTGAGCTGCGCGCCTAGTCGCGTAAGCTGCGCGCCTAGGCGCGTGCGCTGCGAGCTTAGGCGCGTGAGCTGCGCGCCAAGGCTCGTGAGCTGCGCGCCTAGGCTCGTGATCTCATCGGAGAATCCCAGGATTTTTTCGGATCTGTTTTTCGGATCTGGTTTTCAGATCTTTTTTTCGTGAGCTGCGAGCCTAGGCGCGAGAGCTGCGCGCCAAGGCTCGTGAGCTGCGTTTCTAGGCGCGTGAGCTGCGCGGCAAGGCTCGTGAGCTGCGCGCCTAGGCGCGTGAGCTGCGAGCCTAGGCGCGTGAGCTGCGCGCCATGGATCGTGAGCTGCGCGCCAAGGCTCGTGAGCTGCGCGCCTAGGCGCGAGAACTGCGCGCCAAAGCTCGTGATCTCATCGGAGAATGCCCGGATTTCTCTTCCGAGATTTTTTCGGATCTATTTTTCGGATCTGGTTTTCAGATCTTTTTTCGTGAGCTGCGAGCCTAGGCTCGTGAGCTGCGCGCCAAGGCTCGTGAGCTGCGCGCCAAGGCGCGTGAGCTGCGCGCCTAGGCTCGTGAGCTGCGGGCCAAGGCTCGTGAGCTGCGCGCCTAGTCGCGTAAGCTGCGCGCCTAGGCGCGTGCGCTGCGAGCTTAGGCGCGTGAGCTGCGCGCCAAGGCGCTTGAGCTGCGCGCCAAGGCTCGTGAGCTGCGCGCCTAGGCGTGTGAGCTGCACGCCAAGGCTCGTGATCTCATCGGAGAATCCCAGGATTTTTTCGGATCTGTTTTTCGGATCTGGTTTTCAGATCTTTTTTTCGTGAGCTGCGCGCCTAGGCGCGTGAGCTGCGCGCCAAGGCTCGTGAGCTGCGCGCCAAGGCGCGTGAGCTGCGCGCCTAGGCTCGTGAGCTGCGCGCCAAGGCTCGTGAGCTGCGCGCCTAGGCGCGTGAGCTTCGCGCCAAGGCTCGTGAGCTGCGGGCCAAGGCTCGTGAGCTGCGCGCCTAGGCGCGTAAGCGGCGCGCCTAGGCGCGTGGAGCTGAGCTGCGCGCCAAGCTGCGCGCTTAGGCTCGTGATCTCATCGGAGAATCCCAGGATTTTTCGGATCTGTTTTTCGGCTCTGGTTTTCAGATCTTTTTTTCGTGAGCTGCGAGCCTAGGCGCGTGAGCTGCGCGCCAAGGCTCGTGAGCTGCGTTTCTAGGCGCGTGAGCTGCGCGCCTAGGCTCGTGAGCTGCGCGCCAAGGCTCGTGAGCTGCGCGCCTAGGCTCGTGAGCTGCGGGCCAAGGCTCGTGAGCTGCGCGCCTAGTCGCGTAAGCTGCGCGCCTAGGCGCGTGAGCTGCGAGCTTAGGCGCGTGAGCTGCGCGCCAAGGCTCGTGAGCTGCGCGCCTAGGCTCGTGATCTCATCGGAGAATCCCAGGATTTTTTCGGATCTGTTTTTCGGATCTGGTTTTCAGATCTTTTTTTCGGGAGCTGCGAGCCTAGGCGCGGGAGCTGCGCGCCAAGGCTCGTGAGCTGCGTGACTAGGCGCGTGAGATGCGCGCCAAGGCTCGTGAGCTGCGCGCGTAGGCGCGTGAGCTTCGCGCCTAGGCTCGTGAGCTGCGCGCCATGGATCGTGAGCTGCGCGCCAAGGCTCGTGAGCTGCGCGCCTAGGCGCGAGAACTGCGCGCCAAAGCTCGTGATCTCATCGGAGAATGCCCGGATTTCCCTTCCGAGATTTTTTCGGATCTATTTTTCGGATCTGGTTTTCAGATCTTTTTTCGTGAGCTGCGAGCCTAGGCGCGTGAGCTGCGCGCCAAGGCTCGTGAGCTGCGCGCCAAGGCGCGTGAGCTGCGCGCCTAGGCTCGTGAGCTGCGCGCCAAGGCTCGTGAGCTGCGCGCCTAGGCGCGTGAGCTGCGCACCAAGGCTCGTGAGCTGCGGGCCAAGGCTCGTCAGCTGCGCGCCTAGTCGCATGAGCTGCGCGCCAAGGCTCGTGAGCTGCGCGCCAAGGCTCGTGAGCTGCGCGCCAAGGCTCGTGAGCTGCGCGCCTAGGCGCATGAGCTGCGCGCCAAGGCTCGTGAGCTGCGCGACAAGGCTCGTGAGCTGGGGCCAAGGCTCGTGAGCTGCGCGCCTAGTCGCGTAAGCTGCGCGCCTAGGCGCGTGCGCTGCGAGCCTAGGCGCGTGAGCTGCGCGCCAAGGCTCGTGAGCTGCGGGCCAAGGCTCGTGAGCTGCGCGCCTAGTCGCGTAAGCTGCGCGCCTAGGCGCGTGCGCTGCGAGCTTAGGCGCGTGAGCTGCGCGCCAAGGCGCGTGAGCTGCGCGCCAAGGCTCGTGAGCTGCGCGCCTAGGCGCGTGAGCTGCACGCCAAGGCTCGTGATCTGTGTTGTGATTTCCTGGATCGTCTGGGAGGGTCCCAATATGATTGGAGAGGTTAATACCTCCCCACACCCTTGAGGAACTCCAGGACCGCCCGGGGCTCCTCCGAAAGGACCGAGATGGTGGGGTTGGGGCCAAGGTGCCGGGTGCGCATTGCCGTATGGGCCGGACAATGGAGCCGGCCGGCCGGCTCGTGATCTCATCGGAGAATCCCAGGATTTTTTCGGATCTATTTTTCGGATCTGGTTTTCAGATCTTTTTTTCGTGAGCTGCGAGCCTAGGCTCGTGGCTGCGCGCCAAGGCTCGTGAGCTGCGTTTCTAGGCGCGTGAGCTGCGAGCCTAGGCTCGTGAGCTGCGCGCCTAGGCGCCTGAGCTGCGAGCCTAGGCGCGTGAGCTGCGCGCCAAGGATCGTGAGCTGCGCGCCAAGGCTCGTGAGCTGCGCGCTTAGGCGCGTGAACTGCGCGCCAAAGCTCGTGAGCTGCGCGCCGGATCGTGAGCTGCGCGCCAAGGCTCGTGAGCTGCGCGCCTAGGCGCGTGAACTGCGCGCCAAGGCTCGTGAGCTGCGGGCCAAGGCTCGTCAGCTGCGCGCCTAGTCGCATGAGCTGCGCGCCAAGGCTCGTGAGCTGCGCGCCAAGGCTCGTGAGCTGCGCGCCAAGGCTCGTGAGCTGCGCGCCTAGGCTCTTGAGCTGCTCGCCAAGGCTCGTGAGCTGCGCGACAAGGCGGGCTGGGGCCAAGGCTCGTGAGCTGCGCGCCTAGTCGCGTAAGCTGCGCGCCTAGGCGCGTGCGCTGCGAGCCTAGGCGCGTGAGCTGCACGCCAAGGCTCGTGAGCTGCGGGCCAAGGCTCGTGAGCTGCGCGCCTAGTCGCGTAAGCTGCGCGCCTAGGCGCGTGCGCTGCGAGCTTAGGCGCGTGAGCTGCGCGCCAAGGCGCGTGAGCTGCGCGCCAAGGCTCGTGAGCTGCGCGCCTAGGCGCGTGAGCTGCACGCCAAGGCTCGTGATCTCATCGGAGAATCCCAGGATTTTTTCGGATCTATTTTTCGGATCTGGTTTTCAGATCTTTTTTTCGTGAGCTGCGAGCCTAGGCGCGTGAGCTGCGCGCCAAGGCTCGTGAGCTGCGTTTCTAGGCGCGTGAGCTGCGCGCCAAGGCTCGTGAGCTGCGCGCCTAGGCGCCTGAGCTGCGAGCCTAGGCGCGTGAGCTGCGCGCCAAGGATCGTGAGCTGCGCGCCAAGGCTCGTGAGCTGCGCGCCAAGGCTCGTGAGCTGCGCGCCAAGGCTCGTGAGCTGCGCGCCTAGGCGCGTGAACTGCGCGCCAAAGCTCGTGAGCTGCGCGCCAAGGATCGTGAGCTGCGCGCCAAGGCTCGTGAGCTGCGTTCCTAGGCGCGTGAACTGCGCGCCAAGGCTCGTGAGCTGCGGGCCAAGGCTCGTCAGCTGCGCGCCTAGTCGCATGAGCTGCGCGCCAAGGCTCGTGAGCTGCGCGCCAAGGCTCGTGAGCTGCGCGCCTAGGCGCATGAGCTGCGCGCCTAGGCGCGTGAGCTGCGAGCCTATGCGCGTGAACTGCGCGCCAAGGCTCGTGAGCTGCGCGCCAAGGCGCGTAAGCTGCGCGCCACGGCGCGTGATCTGATCGGAGAATCCCGGGATTTCTCTTCGCAGATTTTTTCGGATCTGTTTTTCGGAGCTTGTTTTCAGATCTTTTTTCGTGAGCTGCGAGCCTAGGCTCGTGAGCTGCGCGCCAAGGCTCGTGAGCTGCGCGCCAAGGCTCGTGAGCTGCGCCTAGGCGCATGAGCTGCGCGCCAAGGCTCGTGAGCTGCGCGCCAAGGCTCGTGAGCTGCGGGCCAAGGCTCGTGAGCTGCGCGCCTAGTCGCGTAAGCTGCGCGCCAAGGCTCGTGAGCTGCGGGCCAAGGCTCGTGAGCTGCGCGCCAAGGCTCGTGAGCTGCGCGCCTAGTCGCGTAAGCTGCGCGCCAAGGCTCGTGAGCTGCGGGCCAAGGCTCGTGAGCTGGGCGCCAAGGCTCGTGAGCTGCGCGCCAAGGCTCGTGAGCTGCGCGCCTAGGCTCGTGATCTCATCGGAGAATCCCAGGACTTTTTCGGATCTGTTTTTCGGATCTGGTTTTCAGATCTTTTTTTCGTGAGCTGCGCGCCTAGGCTCGTGAGCTGCGCGCCAAGGCTCGTGACCTGCGCGCCTAGGCGCGTGAGCTGCGCGCCAAGGCTCGTGAGCTGCGGGCCAAGGCTCGTGAGCTGCGCGCCTAGTCGCGTAAGCTGCGCGCCTAGGCGCGTGCGCTGCGAGCCTAGGCGCGTGAGCTGCGCGCCAAGGCTCGTGAGCTGCGCGCCTAGGCGCGTGAGCTGCGCGCCTAGGCGTGAGCTGCGCGCCTAGTCGCGTAAGCTGCGCGCCTAGGCGCGCAGCTCACGAGCCTTGGCGCGCAGCTCACGCGCCTAGGCTCGCAGCACACGCGCCTAGGCTCGTGATCTCATCGGAGAATCCCAGGATTTTTTCGGATCTGTTTTTCAGATCTGGTTTTCAGATCTTTTTTTCGTGAGCTGCGCGCCAAGGCTCGTGAGCTGCGAGCCTAGGAGCGTGAGCTGCGCGCCAAGGCTCGTGAGCTGCGCGCCTAGGCGCGTGAGCTGCGCGCCTAGGCTCGTGATCTCATCGGAGAATCCCAGGATTTTTTCGGATCTGTTTTTCAGATCTGGTTTTCAGATCTTTTTTCGTGAGCTGCGAGCCTAGACGCGTGAGCTGCGAGCCAAGGCTCGTGAGCTGCGCGCCTAGGCGCGTGAGCTGCGAGCCTAGGCGCGTGAGCTGCGCGCCAAGGATCGTGAGCTGCGCGCCAAGGCTCGTAAGCTGCGCGCCTAGGCGCGAGAACTGCGCGCCAAAGCTCGTGATCTCATCGGAGAATGCCCGGATTTCTCTTCCGAGATTTTTTCGGATCTATTTTTCGGATCTGGTTTTCAGATCTTTTTTCGTGAGCTGCGAGCATAGGCGCGTGAGCTGCGCGCCAAGGCGCGTGAGCTGCGCGCCAAGACTCGTGAGCTGCGCGCCTAGGCTCGTGAGCTGCGCGCCAAGGCGCGTGAGCTGCGCGCCTAGGCTCGTGAGCTGCGCGCCAAGGCTCGTGAGCTGCGTGCCTAGGAGCGTGAGCTGCGCGCCAAGGCTCGTGAGCTGCGGGCCTAGGAGCGTGAGCTGCGCGCCTAGGCTCGTGATCTCATCGGAGAATCCCAGGATTTTTTCGGATCTGTTTTTCAGATCTGGTTTTCAGATCTTTTTTTCGTGAGCTGCGAGCCTAGACGCGTGAGCTGCGCGCCAAGGCTCGTGAGCTGCGCGCCTAGGCGCGTGAGCTGCGCGCCTAGGCTCGTGATCTCATCGGAGAATCCCAGGATTTTTTCGGATCTGTTTTTCAGATCTGGTTTTCAGATCTTTTTTTCGTGAGCTGCGCGCCAAGGCTCGTGAGCTGCGTGCCTAGGAGCGTGAGCTGCGCGCCAAGGCTCGTGAGCTGCGGGCCTAGGAGCGTGAGCTGCGCGCCTAGGCTCGTGATCTCATCGGAGAATCCCAGGATTTTTTCGGATCTGTTTTTCAGATCTGGTTTTCAGATCTTTTTTCGTGAGCTGAGAGCCTATTCGCGTGAGCTGCGGGCCAAGGCTCGTGAGCTGCGCGCCTAGTCGCGTAAGCTGCGCGCCTAGGCTCGTGAGCTGCGCGCCAAGGCTCGTGATCTCATCGGAGAATCCCAGGATTTTTTCGGATCTGTTTTTCAGATCTGGTTTTCAGATCTTTTTTCGTGAGCTGCGAGCCTAGACGCGTGAGCTGCGGGCCAAGGCTCGTGAGCTGCGCGCCTAGTCGCGTAAGCTGCGCGCCAGGCGCGTGAGCTGCGAGCCTAGGCGCGTGAGCTGCGCGCCAAGGCTCGTGAGCTGCGCGCCTAGGCGCGTGAGCTGCGCGCCAAGGCTCGTGAGCTGCGGGCCAAGGCTCGTGATCTGCTCGCCTATTCGAGTAAGCTGCGCGCCTCGGCGCGTGCGCTGCGAGGCTTGGCGCGTGTGCTGCGCGCCAAGGCTCGTGAGCTGCGCGCCTAGTCGCGTGCGGCGCGCCAGGCGCGTGCGCTGCGAGCTTAGGCGCGTGAGCTGCGCGCCAAGGCGCGTGAGCGCGCGCCGGCTCGTGAGCTGCGCGCCTAGGCTCGTGATCTCATCGGAGAATCCCAGGACTTTTTCGGATCTGTTTTTCGGATCTGGTTTTCAGATCTTTTTTTCGTGAGCTGCGCGCCTAGGCTCGTGATCTGCGCGCCAAGGCACCTCACCTGCGCTACTAGGCGCGTGAGCTGCGCGACAAGGCTCGTGAGCTGCGGGCCTAGGCTCGTGAGCTGCGCGCCTAGTCTCGTCTGCTGCGTTCTTAGGAGCGTGAGCTGCGAGCCTAGGCGCGTGAGCTGCGCGCCAAGGCTCGTGAGCTGCGCGCCTAGGCGCGTGAGCTGCGCGGCTAGGCGCGTGAGCTGCGCGCCAAGTCGCGTGAGCTGCGCGCCTAGGCGCGCAGCTCACGAGCCTGGCGCGCAGCTCACGCGCCTAGGCTCGCAGCACACGCGCCTAGGCTCGTGATCTCATCGGAGAATCCCAGGATTTTTTCGGATCTGTTTTTCAGATCTGGTTTTCAGATCTTTTTTTCGTGAGCTGCGCGCCAAGGCGCGTGAGCTGCGCGCCTAGGCTCGTGAGCTGCGCGCCAAGGCTCGTGAGCTGCGCGCCTAGGCGCGTGAGCTTCGCGCCAAGGCTCGTGAGCTGCGGGCCAAGGCTCGTGAGCTGCGCGCCTAGTCGCGTAAGCTGAGCGCCAAGGCTCGTGAGCTGCGCGCCAAGGCTCGTGAGCTGCGCGCCTAGTCTCGTGAGCTGCGCGCCACGGCTCGTGAGCTGCGGGCCTATGAGCGTGAGCTGCGCGCCAAGGCTCGTGATCTCATCGGAGAATCCCAGGATTTTTTCGGATCTGTTTTTCAGATCTGGTTTTCAGATCTTTTTTTCGTGAGCTGCGAGCCTAGACGCGTGAGCTGCGCGCCAAGGCTCGTGAGCTGCGCGCCTAGGCGCGTGAGCTGCGAGCCTAGGCGCGTGAGCTGCGCGCCAAGGATCGTGAGCTGCGCGCCAAGGCTCGTAAGCTGCGCGCCTAGGCGCGAGAACTGCGCGCCAAAGCTCGTGATCTCATCGGAGAATGCCCGGATTTCTCTTCCGAGATTTTTTTCGGATCTATTTTTCGGATCTGGTTTTCAGATCTTTTTTCGTGAGCTGCGAGCATAGGCGCGTGAGCTGCGCGCCAAGGCGCGTGAGCTGCGCGCCTAGGCTCGTGAGCTGCGCGCCTAGGCTCGTGAGCTGCGCGCCAAGGCGCGTGAGCTGCGCGCCTAGGCTCGTGAGCTGCGCGCCAAGGCTCGTGAGCTGCTGTGCCTAGGAGCGTGAGCTGCGCGCATAGGCGCGTGAGCTGCGCGCCTAGGAGCGTGAGCTGCGCGCCTAGGCTCGTGATCTCATCGGAGAATCCCAGGATTTTTTCGGATCTGTTTTTCAGATCTGGTTTTCAGATCTTTTTTTCGTGAGCTGCGAGCCTAGACGCGTGAGCTGCGCGCCAAGGATCGTGAGCTGCGCGCCTAGGCGTGAGCTGCGCGCCTAGGCTCGTGAGCTCATCGGAGAATCCCAGGACTGCGTTTTCGAGCTGCGCGCCAAGGCTCGTGAGCTGCGAGCCTAGTAGCGTGAGCTGCGAGCCTAGGCTCGTGAGCTGCGGGCCTGTCGCGCCTAGGCTCGTGATCTCATCGGAGAATCCCAGGATTTTTTCGGATCTATTTTTCGGATCTGGTTTTCAGATCTTTTTTCGTGAGCTGCGAGCCTAGGCGCGTGAGCTGCGCGCCAAGGCTCGTGAGCTGCGCGCCTAGGCGCGTGAGCTGCGAGCCTATGCGCGTGAACTGCGCGCCAAGGCTCGTGAGCTGCGCGCCAAGGCTCGTGAGCTGCGCGCCAAGGCGCGTGAGCTGCGCGCCACGGCGCGTGATCTGATCGGAGAATCCCGGATTTCTCTTCGCAGATTTTTTCGGTTCTGTTTTTGGGATCTTGTTTTCTGTTCTTTTTTCGTGAGCTGCGAGCCTAGGCTCGTGAGCTGCGCGCCTAGGCTCGTGAGCTGCGCGCCAAGGCTCGTGAGCTGCGCGCCTAGGCGCATGAGCTGCGCGCCAAGGCTCGTGAGCTGCGCGCCAAGGCTCGTGAGCTGCGCGCCAAGGCTCGTGAGCTGCGCGCCTAGTCGCGTCAGCTGCGCGCCAAGGCGCGGGATCTGCGGGCCAAGGCGCGTGAGCTGCGCGCCAAGGCTCGTGAGCTGCGCGCCTAGGCGCGTGAGCTGCGCGCCAAGGCTCGTGAGCTGCGGGCCAAGGGCTGCGCGCCTGAGCTGGATCGGCCCAGGTTTTCGGGTCTGGCTCGTGAGCTGGTCGCCGTGAGCTGCGAGCCTAGGCGCGTGAGCTGCGGGCCAAGGCTCGTGAGCTGCGCGCCTAGTCGCGTAAGCTGCGCGCCTAGGCTCGTGCGCTGCGAGCCAAGGCTCGGACTCTCTCCCGGATTCGGTCGTTTCGTCTGTTTCAGATCTTTTTCGTGAGCTGCGAGCCTAGACGCGTGAGCTGCGCGCCAAGGCTCGTGAGCTGCGCGCCTAGGCTCGTGAGCTGCGCGCCAAGGCGCGTGCGCTGCGCCTAGGCTCGTGAGCTGCGCGCCAAGACTCGTGAGCTGCGCGCCTAGGCGCGTGAGCTGAGCGCCAAGGCTCGTGAGCTGCGGGCCAAGGCTCGTGAGCTGCGCGCCTAGGCGCGTAAGCTGCGCGCCTAGGCGCGTGCGCTGCGAGCCTAGGCGCGTGAGCTGCGCGCCAAGGCTCGTGAGCTGCGCGCCTAGTCGCGTAAGCTGCGCGCCTAGGCGCGTGCGCTGCGAGCTTAGGCGCGTGAGCTGCGCGCCAAGGCGCGTGAGCTGCGCGCCAAGGCTCGTGAGCTGCGCGCCTAGGCTCGTGATCTCATCGGAGAATCCCAGGACTTTTTCGGATCTGTTTTTCGGATCTGGTTTTCAGATCTTTTTTTCGTGAGCTGCGCGCCTAGGCTCGTGAGCTGCGCGCCAAGGCTCGTGACCTGCGCGCCTAGGCGCGTGAGCTGCGCGCCAAGGCTCGTGAGCTGCGGGCCAAGGCTCGTGAGCTGCGCGCCTAGTCGCGTAAGCTGCGCGCCTAGGCGCGTGCGCTGCGAGCCTAGGCTCGTGAGCTGCGCGCCTAGGCTCGTGCGCTGCGCGCCTAGGCGCGTGAGCTGCGGGCCTAGGCGCGTGAGCTGCGCGCCTAGTCGCGTAAGCTGCGCGCCTAGGCGCGCGCAGCTCACGAGCCTTGGCGCGCAGCTCACGCGCCTAGGCTCGTGCCACCAGCCAGCTGCGCGCCTAGGCTCGTGATCTCATCGGAGAATCCCAGGATTTTTTCGGATCTGTTTTTCAGATCTGGTTTTCAGATCTTTTTTTCGTGAGCTGCGCGCCAAGGCTCGTGAGCTGCGTGCCTAGGAGCGTGAGCTGCGCGCCAAGGCTCGTGAGCTGCGGGCCTAGGAGCGTGAGCTGCGCGCCTAGGCTCGTGATCTCATCGGAGAATCCCAGGATTTTTTCGGATCTGTTTTTCAGATCTGGTTTTCAGATCTTTTTTTCGTGAGTTGCGAGCCTAGACGCGTGAGCTGCGCGCCAAGGCTCGTGAGCTGCGCGCCTAGGCGCGTGAGCTGCGAGCCTAGGCGCGTGAGCTGCGCGCCAAGGATCGTGAGCTGCGCGCCAAGGCTCGTAAGCTGCGCGCCTAGGCGCGAGAACTGCGCGCCAAAGCTCGTGATCTCATCGGAGAATGCCCGGATTTCTCTTCCGAGATTTGTTCGGATCTAGTTGTCGGATCTGGTGTTCCGATCTTTTTTCGTGAGCTGCGAGCATAGGCGCGTGAGCTGCGCGCCAAGGCGCGTGAGCTGCGCGCCAAGACTCGTGAGCTGCGCGCCTAGGCTCGTGAGCTGCGCGCCAAGGCGCGTGAGCTGCGCGCCTAGGCTCGTGAGCTGCGCGCCAAGGCTCGTGAGCTGCGTGCCTAGGAGCGTGAGCTGCGCGCCAAGGCTCGTGAGCTGCGGGCCTAGGAGCGTGAGCTGCGCGCCTAGGCTCGTGATCTCATCGGAGAATCCCAGGATTTTTTCGGATCTGTTTTTCAGATCTGGTTTTCAGATCTTTTTTTCGTGAGCTGCGAGCCTAGACGCGTGAGCTGCGCGCCAAGGCTCGTGAGCTGCGCGCCTAGGCGCGTGAGCTGCGCGCCTAGGCTCGTGATCTCATCGGAGAATCCCAGGATTTTTTCGGATCTGTTTTTCAGATCTGGTTTTCAGATCTTTTTTTTCGTGAGCTGCGCGCCAAGGCTCGTGAGCTGCGTGCCTAGGAGCGTGAGCTGCGCGCCAAGGCTCGTGAGCTGCGGGCCTAGGAGCGTGAGCTGCGCGCCTAGGCTCGTGATCTCATCGGAGAATCCCAGGATTTTTTCGGATCTGTTTTTCAGATCTGGTTTTCAGATCTTTTTTTCGTGAGCTGCGAGCCTAGACGCGTGAGCTGCGCGCCAAGGCTCGTGAGCTGCGCGCCAAGGCGCGTGAGCTGCGAGCCTAGGCGCGTGAGCTGCGCGCCAAGGATCGTGAGCTGCGCGCCAAGGCTCGTAAGCTGCGCGCCTAGGCGCGAGAACTGCGCGCCAAAGCTCGTGATCTCATCGGAGAATGCCCGGATTTCTCTTCCGAGATTTTTTCGGATCTATTTTTCGGATCTGGTTTTCAGATCTTTTTTCGTGAGCTGCGAGCATAGGCGCGTGAGCTGCGCGCCAAGGCGCGTGAGCTGCGCGCCAAGGCTCGTGAGCTGCGCGCCTAGGCTCGTGAGCTGCGCGCCAAGGCGCGTGAGCTGCGCGCCTAGGCTCGTGAGCTGCGCGCCAAGGCTCCTGAGCTGCGTGCCTAGGAGCGTGAGCTGCGCGCCAAGGCTCGTGAGCTGCGGGCCTAGGAGCGTGAGCTGCGCGCCTAGGCTCGTGATCTCATCGGAGAATCCCAGGATTTTTTCGGATCTGTTTTTCAGATCTGGTTTTCAGATCTTTTTTCGTGAGCTGCGAGCCTAGACGCGTGAGCTGCGGGCCAAGGCTCGTGAGCTGCGCGCCTGGCGCGTAAGCTGCGCGCCTAGGCGCGTGCGCTGCGAGCCTAGGCGCGTGAGCTGCGCGCCAAGGCTCGTGAGCTGCGCGCCTAGGCGCGTTAGCTGAGCGCCAAGGCTCGTGAGCTGCGTTTCAAGGCGCGTGAGCTGCGCGCCTAGGCGCGTGAGCTGCGAGCCTAGGCGCGTGAGCTGCGAGCCTAGGCGCGTGAGCTGCGCGCCTAGGCTCGTGATCTCATCGGAGAATCCCAGGATTTTTTCGGATCTGTTTTTCAGATCTGGTTTTCAGATCTTTTTTTCGTGAGCTGCGAGCCTAGACGCGTGAGCTGCGGGCCAAGGCTCGTGAGCTGCGCGCCTAGGCGCGTAAGCTGCGCGCCTAGGCGCGTGAGCTGCGCCCCTAGGCGCGTGAGCTGCGCGCCAAGGCTCGTGAGCTGCGCGCCTAGGCGCATGAGCTGCGCGCCAAGGCTCGTGAGCTGCGGAGAAGGCTCGTGAGCTGCGCGCCTAGTCGCGTAAGCTGCGCGCCTAGGCTTTTTTCGTGAGCTGCGAGCCTAGGCGCGTGAGCTGCGCGCCAAGGCGGGTGAGCTGCGCGCCTTGGCTCGTGCGCTGCGCGCCTAGGCTCGTGCGCTGCGCTCCTAGGCGCGTGAGCTGTGCTCCAAGGCTCGTAAGCTGCGGGCCAAGGCTCGTGAGCTGCGCGCCTAGGCTCGTGAGCTGCGCGCCTAGGCGCGTGAGCTGCGAGCCTAGGCGCGTGAGCTGCGCGCCAAGGCTCGTGAGCTGCGCGCCTAGTCGCGTAAGCTGCGCGCCTAGGCGCGTGCGCTGCGAGCTTAGGTGCGTGAGCTGCGCGCCAAGGCGCGTGAGCTGCGCGCCAAGGCTCGTGAGCTGCGCGCCTAGGCTCGTGAGCTCATCGGAGAATCCCAGGACTTTTTCGGATCTGTTTTTCGGATCTGGTTTTCAGATCTTTTTTTCGTGAGCTGCGCGCCTAGGCTCGAGAGCTGCGCGCCAAGGCTCGTGACCTCCGCGCCTATGCGCGTGAGCTGCGCGCCAAGGCTCGTGAGCTGCGCGCCAAGGCTCGAGAGCGGCGCGCCCAGTCGCGTAAGCGGCGCGCCTAGGCGCGTGAGCTGCGCGCCTAGGCGCGTGAGCTGCGCGCCAAGGCGCGTGAGCTGCACGCCTAGGCGCGTGAGCTGCGCGCCTAGGCTCGTGAGCTGCGCGCCAAGGCTCGTGAGCTGCGCGCCAAGGCTCGTGAGCTGCGCGCCTAGGCGCGTAAGCTGCTAGAAACAGATCCGAAAAAATCTCGGAGGAGAAATTCCCGGGATTCTCCGATTAGATCACTCGCCTTGGCGCGCAGCTCACGAGCCTTGGCGCGCAGCTCACGAGCCTTGGCGCGCAGCTTACGCGCCTAGGCGCGCTGCTCACGCGCCTAGGCGCACAGCTCACGAGACTTGGCGCGCTGCTCACGCGCCTAGGCGCGCAGCTCACGAGCTTTGGCGCGCAGCTCACGCGCTTAGTTAATTTCAGAGCCTGAGCATCAATTATAAAGCCGTTGTTGCACTTGAAAATGAAACTAGAAACAAGACGTAGTGATGACTGGTAACAGCGCGTTGTCACAGGATAGTCAAGTGGATCTACGGCTTAACCACGTACACAATAAGGGTTTGTGACCGAAATTGAAAAATTAAATTACAACTGTTGTGTCAGTTAATTGAAGAGCCTGTCGCTAACTGAAACTAACTCAATCATAATGCTAGTGAATTATCTTTGTTTCACAATCACAACGTTTTGTTTCTGGTTTCATTTTCAAGTGTAACTACGGCTTAACCACGTACACAATACGGGTTTGTGAGTGAAATTGAAAAATTAACCAATTAAAACTGTAGTGTCGGTTAATTGAAGAGCCTGAACATCATGCTAACCAATAACCCAATACGGAAACTAAAGTAGGGGGATGGAGTACCAACAGTTCCAGTAACCGGTTCCCCATTTTGAATTAGGCCGTTTTTACCCAACTAGATGATGCAGCTCAAATAGATCCTAAGTTGGCATAGAGCAGATGGGAGGATGGCAGCAGAGGCTGCTGAGATGAGGCAGTTCAAAACCAACATTAGTTGGGAAAGTGCAGTTATAAACCAAAATGGAAACCCTTCTATAACACCTGGGTGACATGGCGACAATTAGACGCACCTAGCATACAACGAACCTCAGACCAGCTCGACGTGCACGAGGGATAGAGGGACTAATGTTAGAGGAACAAATTGGTTGATTTTAAATGCGTGTGCTTTGTCAAAGACATACTGTCTGGTACACAAAAACATTTACTTGTTCCGGTGGGAACATTTTCGTCTACTTGGACAGTCACAGTTTGTATAACTGAAGCCTACTGAAACTACAGAAACACTTTACTCGAACTGGGATAGGGCCACGTACGTAAATTTAGAATTTCAAACTCTGTTCCAATTTAGAAAAAAAATAGGCCGCCACAGTATAAACAGGAAACACAAATTAGAGAAACAAGATAACAGAGTACATGCACATTAAACGCAGAACTACCTGATCTGTCCTAAAACGCTACATACTAACACAAACAGATATAATATTGGGCAAAACATAACCGTTAAATTAAATGTTGTCGTTTTTATTGAATTATTGAATCTGTTCAATTATTGAATCTGTATTCTGAGCTTCCTGTCCCGAACGACATCTGATGGCAGAATGTGTGGGCTGTGCATCAGGTTACTGTAGTATTTTTAGTCCTTTGCATCCTTGTTTAATATTTTTCGAATGATCAGACACCTGTTTATCACTCCGTGCAGACAGATGTCACAGGAGCATGGCCAACCAGTTCCCTAGGTGGTCACTGGTCCCGGACTTTGAGCTGGCCGGCCGTGACTTGGCCTACCCAGTTCCCTAGGTGGTCACTGGTCCCGGACTTTGTGCTGGCCGCCCGTGACTTGGCCTACCCATTTCCCTAGGTGGTCAGTGGTCCCGGACTTTGTGCTGACCAACTGTGACTTGAGCCACTCACATAGGACTTTGGCTAGTTGTATGTGACTCGGCTCCTGGGAGGAGACTTTGGCCACCCAGTCCGTCCTTTGGCCACCCGGTCAGGATTTTGGCCGCCCGGTGCAGACTTTGGCCACCCGATCCGGATTTTGGCCGCCCGATGCAGACTTTGGCCGCCCGGTCCAGACTTTGGCTAGTGGCGACGGACAGTGGCTACCCAGCAAGGACTTGGTCCATCCGGGTCGGATTCTGTCAGCCCGAATCGGACTTGGTACACCCGGGATGGACTTTTGTAAGCGGGTGGCACCAGCAAAAGCGTCGGTCTGCCCAGCGGAATGGTATCGGGTATACCGCCACATGCATCACATGTTTGAGACAAACCTTCAAGTAAAATCGATGTAGTACTGCTGTGCATTTATTATACCGCTCTGCACGTTTTACTTAAACACTGCGCACTTTAACTACTGGTTAACATTAATATAAATATTATTTAAATATTAATAGATTACGCTTGATTAACGCTTTTAAGTAAGCTAGTCAGTTAAGGTAAGCAACATCCGTGTTAAATCTACTCTACTTCTTAATATTTGGACAATCGTTAAGATTAGAATTCACAGATAAGTTTGTACATATGGATATTTCAAATGAAATCTAGCTCAAAAATTAGCCGGTCGTAACACCACTCGGCTTCTGCAAAGCCACCAAACGGTATCTGTTGGTTTCTCCTATGAAATCTAATCTAGTTGTAACTAACCCTAGCTAGTCCTAATACAAAACAGCTTTATTTAGATAACGAATCGCAACAAAATAAAGAAAAGAAAAGTGCACTTAAGGCAAATACCCAAAATTCAATAAGACGAAACTGAACACGTAATCACGCAAAATCTGCAAAAACAACATCAGGATCAAAATACCCATCTTAAACAAATGACGCGCACAGAAAAAACAGTATACACAGCACAGCATACAGAAAATGGAAGCTGATTGACTCTAAACACAGAAAAATGGAACCTGATTAGCATAAAATGCATAATTAATATATAGGGGAATTAGCTACAACTCGGTTCGATCTGTACCGGTGGTCGACGTGCCAAAGGCAATTCTAAGCATTCTAAGCCGAACGCTGCTACACGTTTAGCAGTTTTTGTGGGGCGTCGCGAACGGCCAATTCTTAAACGCAATTCTAAGCTGAACGCTGTGGCTCGTTTGATCAATTTATGATGATACGATAGCCATTGCAGTGCAGACAATAAAGATCACTCCAGTATAAACGATTATTGCAATGAGCACCAGCCACGAAAAAGATAAGCCAGTACAATATAAACGATTTGCACTGAGCAGCTGCCTAAATTTAAACGACCAACTAGTTGCAATCAGCATAGTAACTACTAATTCCAATGTTCACCAGCTTACACGCATTTGGGAAATCCGCGACGGTGGACAGACAGAGCATGTAACCTTTGTCTAGTCGTTGCGAACTGCTTTTATTCGTATTGGATTTTATCCACTCAGCGCGGACTTTGTCCAGTGGAAACAGACTTTGTTCACTGGGAACAGACTTTGTCCACTGAGAACAGACTTTGTGCACCGGGGGCAGACTTTGTCCACTGGGAACAGACTTTGTCCACTGGGAACAGGCTTTGTCCACTGGGAACAGACTTTGGCTGACGGAACCGGACTGTCGGCTACTGAAGTCGGACTGAAGTGAACAGATGTGACTTTGGCCACCCAGTTCCCTAGGTGGTCACTGGTCCCGGATTTTGTGCTGAAGAACTGTGACTTGGCCTACCCAGTTCCCTAGGTGGTCACTGGTCCCGGACTTTGTGCTGAACAGCTGTGACTTGGCCTACCCAGTTCCCTAGGTGGTCACTGGTCCCGGACTTTGTGCTAGTGCGAGTTTGTGATGGACAAAAACGTGACTTCTGTCTACATGGTGTGATCAAAGTCTTTTGATAGACGCATAGGTAGTAAAAGTAAAAGTCCTAGTAGATGAGGGATGATTACTCATCACTAAGGGGTCAATTACCTTAGAGGGTTTAGTGTTACCGCAATAACATAGTTAGCATTATTAGTGATTAGTAGTAGCATTACTAGTAGAAATCGTCTAGATTTTAGTAGTGTCTCATCCTTTATTCGGTTATCGCCTTCAAGCACGAGTGGTTGCGAATCGTGAGTCCTGGTGAGTTTAGTGATCCGTAGTAGCAGTACTAGTTGAAAATGTCTTTATTTTAGTAGTTTCTCATCCTTTATTGGGTTATCGGCTTCAGATTAAGCTCGAGTGGTTGCGAATCGTGAGTCCTGAATAGTTTCTGCTTGTCTACTGTATTCGCCTGCCGGTTCGAATCCGCGTGGAAAGCGTAGAAGTGACTCAAATCCATATTTACCAGCTCAAGTCCGGCCGGATCAGCTCAACTCCTCTCGTACTGGCTCAAATCTGCCATGACTGACTCATGTTCGTTGTAATCGGCCTCCGCAGATAGTCTCGTTTTGTCCAGGACACTTTTCCACCACTGCAACTTGCCGGCTCATGTCCGCTGAAAGTAGAAAACTTTCCAGGACACTTTTCCACCACCGCACCTTGCCGGTTCACGTCCTTAGAGATTCGCGCAACGTCCTGGACACTTTTCCAAAACCGATTTCGGTAACTATCATCACAGGACAGTAGAGCCACCAAGTATTCTCACTTGGATTTGACAGACACACTAGGTTCCACTTGCCAGGGCAAGAAAATCAAATCGTGGATTAGTAATGCACTTCGCGTTCCGAGTATTTAACAATTGTCATGCAAATTTTCTGTTTTTGCTTATAATTCTATTTCATCCATTAGTTATCACACTACTTTGTTTTAATTTTTACATAAATATTGACGTCTAACCTACTATTAGTTAGGTAGCATCCTTAGTACTCTTTGAGTCCTAGTATATTTTCCCATGGCCTTTTAATCAGACAACCCTCAACCGCATACGCACAGTGAGGCCTCATCCGATCGCGGGGTTACACTCTCTGGATCAATTGTGATTTAAGGTTGTTGGTATATCTGTTATATCCCGGCATGTCTGCATTCAACAATAGTCAAATAACTACATCCAATTTTTATTTCGTTGGAAGTCTTCGGGAAGGAACAACATAAACCTGGTGTCAAAAGCAGCAAGGACACATTATGAGTCAGTCAAGCCAAGAGGCGTCAAAATAAAACGTGAATTTTGTATACCATGACTTTGTTAATCGAAGGGCAAAATGTGCAAGTTGCATGATATAATTGAACGAATGATATCCTATTGCAGCACCTGTGATCTGACAATATCGGGTCTGAGGTGGGGATCGAGACCGCAACATTAAGTTTAAATCGCCGATATTCTGCTCATTAACCCACCGAGGCACAACGTCTTTCATCGGACATACCATAATGCTGTCCTTTAAATCAATTTGATGTTTGGGTTTAGTTTTTTGCTGTTTCAATGCAGTTCCTGTTTGTTTCCTGACATTTATTTGTGATTGTGCTAATATGTCAGTTTAACGTCAAACAGGTAGAGGTCTCTAAATGACAAGACTAACTCACGTTTGAATCACGAGTAAAGTATTAAAAACTGAACATTGCTAATTCTTTATTTCCAATAAATATTCATATTCACTGGTCAAATGACTCAAGCTAACTGTAATTCTAACCGTCTAAACCTTCATTAATTATTTCATCGATGTGGAAATCACTGGGTAAAGGCATCCCCAAGGTCGCACTGGCGTACCCAATGCAAAAGGCAAGAACAGCCGCGACAAAGAGTCCAATAACGTTGTTGTTCATTCTTCCCTGTCTAAAAGAACAAAAAAGACGAACGAAATATGGAACTGAAAATTAAAATACGGTTATGTCTTTTTAAAAACTATTCACCTTCAGGAAAAAAGGAACTGACTTAACATCCATTGGCTCGCTTTAGCGAGCTTGCGAACTGAACAGTATTAAATTTTTAGGCTTCTAAATTCTAAATATTTAAAAACTCAATGTATTCTTGAAGCAGTACGTCATGTACTTAACTATCAACACTTTCTAATCTGTCTCCATTCAGAAATTGTAGACAACGGGTGCCTTGTGGTAGACACAGCCTCGGAAAGGTGACTTGATTTCTTTTATGGTGGTAATTTCAATAGGTAGAGGAGTAGGTATAATTGATGCGTAAAAGGGTAATGATAAAGGTAAAAGGTAACACATAGAGAAGACCTCCATTCCTATTTCAGGGATAAGGGATGCAGGTGCTCATCCCCGGATAACACAGCCGTAGAGCAGTGACTGTCAGAACATGAATTAATCTTGTTCTGTAGCCAAGTATTACAAAAAATAGAAGTTCTTAAATACACAATTGCAATCAAAAAGCAGAAAGCTCAATACCAAGCAGAAAAGGAATCTCACAGATAAGACCGCCCTGGGTTTACACGCTAAATCTGATCATATGCGTAGAGTACGAATTTGATTTGGTATTTGTCATATGCGTGATATATAAGATGCCATTACGCGGTGGGTTTGTGTGATCCCAAGCTCATGCCAAGCCATGCAAGGCACCGACCTACCGTTGTCGGTAGCAAAGTGCAGGGAAAGCTGACCGTAGGCTGGGCTAAAGTGACATGACAATTTTAGGTTTCATGTAGAAATAAAAATGTGCTGGCTGTCTCTTTTGTCGCAACTTAGGAAAACATCCCAAACTTTAGTAAAATATGTATAAGCTTACTTTGAAAAACTCCCCTTAATTTAGGCTTAAAATACAAGCGACCTTGAGAATTTCCGTTCGTCCCCTCAAACTTTTCTTGGGATAAGCCACCGCAGTTTTCGATCCTTTGTTGTAATCTATACATATCTTCAGTAAATTATTCTTATGTAGAAAAACACGAAACTTTTAAAGCAATGCAATTTCAGGCTTTGTTGAGTCATCACCATTTGTGATCAAATGCTATCGTACTTATTGTCTTCCTACAGTTTTCAATAAGATTATTGTTCGTGTTCTCTTCAATCGTTATTGCAAAATATGAGTTCTGATTACTGTTGGCCTATGAATAAGATGTGGAGTCGAAAATGTTTTATATTAATCTAAGAAATCCTTTTTACAGTTCTAAAACTTACTGCCAATAAGTGTCAGGATGCGTGTCAAATCTGGAATATAGAGCATACTAGCGATACTTTGTGAAGCTGTTTTTAAGTTGTAGAGAACAGCTTGTAGAAGGATAAAGCAGATGAGGATTAATAATCAGCACTCATTTTGCCTTCGAAATCTCTCAATATCCCAGCGGGATTAAAATGGTTTTGATTACTATCACATAATGTTCGATGTCGTGAGAATTCATATCTAGCACCTAAAATAATCCAACACTAAAGGTCTGCTAAAGCTATTGGGTACAATCATAATGCCCATGTCTCACCATAAATTGTTTGAATATTGGGCGATACTAGGGCAGTCGCAAACTTGAGCCTTAAAAGATGTGCGTGCACTGATGTTCACTACGCGGGCAGACGCACACCTTGTTTAAGTTTAAGTTCTGCTGGCAAAAAAAGACGTGCATCTACTAAGGCAGACGCACACCTTACAAAATTGCACATTTCGTGGACAAACCTCATTACAATTACATTACTGTGGTGAGGTTCTACAGTTTGCAGTAACAGCTTGCAGATTATTGACTTCTCAACATTGATGAATGAGGTGGTAAACGACTTAATGAAAATAGTTGGCATGAACAATGCCTCCAATAGTGAATGTGTCGCCAAGCTTTCTGAGGTCAAGTATGAAAGTTCAAAATTTCCACTTTAAGCAGAGGTTGAACTTAATATACACAACCGCTCTGTCTAAATGTGGGAAAATTGAACTTTCTTTTTACGACAACAGAATCAACAGACCAAACATCAACTGAACATAAACTACGGACTGACAATACTTTTAAAACAGCAGTTACTATCAGAAAACACAAGACACAAGTACATTACATAAACTTTACGTATTTATAATTAGTATTTTAAACACTGAAAAACATTTAATTATGCTAAAGGAAATTGGGCTCTAAGTTCTTGGAGAAAACTCAAAAATGGATTCTTCTTATTGCGGGCAAACCAACAGTAAGTGGCCAATGACCTTGCATAAAATGACCGCGAACTCCTCTCATTTCTCTCAAAAGTTTGGTCTTAACCGTGTCTTAATGTTACGTGCATTATTGATAAGCGTGCAATTTTGAAATTGCACGAAGTTTCCGTGCAATTTAGAAATTGCACGGTCTTGTCGTGCAATTTTGAAATTGCACGGAAACTTCGGTGCAATTTCAAAATTGCACGGCAGTTTGCATGCAATTTTGAAATAATGCGGAAATTAGCGTAATTTATACAAAACTTTATACATGTTATCTTAAAAGTTTTCAGAAATCCATTCTGCTTTCTATAATGTACAGATTTTTTCAGATCCGCCAATTTGCTAGCTATAGGAACCTCAATTCAAACTGCACAGTTAATAATCAACTCGAAAAATGCGACAGCTCTACATTTCTTGCTACAGCAGATGTTCCATCCACGACATTATCTGTCAGAGAAGTTGCTGAACTGTCATCAGTTGAAGGTGTGGGTCAGGGGTACATTCGATATGGGTGCACTGGCGATTGTAAAACAAAAAGTTGCGGGTGCAGAAAAGAGGAAAGATTTTGTTCTACAAAGTGGCACGCTGGGCAAAAGTGCAGCAACACTCAATGAATATAATGAACCGTAACAAAGAAAAGGAATAGTTAAAGCGAATACTAAAAAATTATATGTATATTCAGCAAAGAAATTGCAATACGAAACTTTACAACTTGGATAGAAATAAACTGAAAACTAACTTTTGAAACAATAAAGTAGACTTCATAAAGCTTTTATAATAACATGTCCAAAATTTTATAGAAATAACGCCAATTTCCGCATTATTTCAAAATTGCATGCAAACTGTCGTGCAATTTTGAAATTGCACGGAAACATCGTGCAATTTCAAAATTGCACGGAAGTTTCCGCGCAATTTCAAAATTGCACGATAAGACCGTGCAGTTTCAAAATTGCAAGCAAACATCGTGCAATTTCAAAATTGCACGCTTTTCAATATTGCACGTAACATACATGTTATGTGACTCAATAATTGCTCCCAAAAATTAACGCGTTCACACCGATTTTACCTTTAGGTTGGCTTCGAACTAATTTTGAATGGTGGAATCTTCTGTTAGTCATTCCAAGTATAGTATAGTATGGTCGGTAATTCTAAATATTAACATTTGTGCTTTCTTTTGGCGATGAACGTTGGACGTTGAACAATGAACGACCTAGCAGAGTATACTGGCGTGTATCATTCGGATACACAGGAAATGAGGCTTCAAAAAATTGGCTGTGGCAGATCTCTTTGTTTCTAAGGTATATTTTTTATTTCTAAGCAAGATTTTCAAATTACATACTATCCTAAAAATATACACTTGTCTTTTGTTTCTTTAATTCTCAGAAAGAGCCGGTAGCGCAATTGTTTTTTACTGCTCTATCAGCGAAAGATAGAGGTCTAGAGCTTGCAAAATAAGGTAAAGCACCCTATTTGAAATCTCTCAAGCCTGTCAAGAGATTGCCGTCTGTCCGGTGGAGTTACCACAGGACCTCCATTACGGTGGACGTAATGGACGCACTGATAGCCTTGTAGACCATCTTGGGTAATTGCTAGGGCAATTATTCAGTGTCTGCATCTGCTTTCCCTCAAAGATACAAACATTCTCAGCTGGCACTACTAATCAGGGAACCGTCTGGTAATTGTAAAACAATCTTAAGGAATGCGCGAATACTGTTTCCAAAATCAATTTTCAAAGTTACGGATTGAATACTTTTAATGATGAAGGAAATTAGTTTGAATGCTTCAGCTCAGCACAACTCAAATTGAATTGAGTCGTCTGCAGACAATATGGACAAACACCTGCATACAATAATATTGAATCACCAATCTAAGTGTCTTGACTTAGCTTTAATAAACTGCTGCCAACAGTCTTCTTCCATCATACATTATACATTCTATGTTTAATTGACAGCTACAAGTCACTATATGCTATTCTCTACTCCACTAATTTTGCTTTTCCATTCAATAATGTGATATAATGTCTTTATTTGTTCATGACGGACGATATACTGCTTGTCAACAGTTGACCACCATCCGCGGGAAGACAAACGCCTGTGATGAAATCAGAATCTGGTGATGACAAAAATGCTATAATTTTTGCGATTTCTTCCGGTTCAGCAACTCGCCCGTTTGGCTGCAGCTTAGGCATAATTCCCACCAGCTGAAGCAAAACCAGCAGCAAATAAAATTTGTGCACAATCCCAAATTAGTGTATCTTGTGAAAACTGGCCCGATTTCTAGCACCAATGAACGTGTTGGTGCATGCAGAAGGAAATTTGTTGATTTCAGCAGACACTTGTCTGACGACCTGGACCCGGCAGAATCAAATCGTGTGACTTAATATATAATAATATAATAATATATAATTACGTCGTAGTGACTCAGTGCAATTAGGCATTTCATGAAGTGTCAAATAATTTCCAGCTTTCATGAAGTGTCAGACTCATTGTGTAATAGTTCACTCAACACTTTTATTACACTATCTGTCAGGTTTATTTCCGTCTTCATGAAGTGCCAATGCCTTAACTAACACATAATGAAATCGCACAGCATAGAAATTTGGAACTATTTTCCATACTTATGACGTAAACGAATACTGTGACAACAGCCAAAGCAGAAACAGACTGATAGCTTGAAAATGTTTGATTGAAAATTACAAGTTATATTAACGTGAAGATGGGTCGGAGATCGTGAACTATTTAAAATATAAATGCCGACCTGAGTTACTGGGACGACAGCCTCAAAGTGGCCGCAGGGCAGCCGCAGGCCCCAATGAACCCGGGTATATATCTGGGGAAGAATCAGTGGCGGTGGCTAAGGGATCAAGAAGTGGGTTTGGTGGAGGCGGGTGATGGACTAGATCCCATCGCCCGCCCCAGTGGCACCGACTTACGTCGACTAAGCCCGCTTGGGGCGAAGAAGCTAGCTTTCTAGCTTGGCATCGGTTGGTCGGCGTCGGTGTAACGGTTGTGTGAAATTGGTCATGTTCACACGTTCTTTTTTGTAGTACTACCAAACGCTACCTGACCGCGGAAGGCCAGACACCCTGCTGCGCTATGCTCGTACGGACAAACGGTGCAACAACATTTAAAATATAGAAAGACTCATATATTGTTTCTTTGCCGATGAACAAGTACAAGGTTTTCCAAAACTAACTAAGAAATCAGTCTCTCTGCAAAACTACCTGCTTGCTTTCCTCTGGCAGATCACGTGACAGCTCCGTATTTACTGGCCCTGGACTAAAACAACAGTAGCTAATTGTATTTTTATTTTACTACAATTCAAAAACCGAGGTACGTATAAAAAGGAAAACGCGTGGATAAAGGCAATACAAAAATCTAAAAGCTACGTCATTCAGGAAAACATTCAATATGCCCCTTATTGTAAGATTGCCAAGAGGAAAGATTTTAAAACAAAGTAAACATATAGCTTGATAGTGTACGCTAAGCAAGGAATACCTGCTGACACGCTTACGTTAAAGAAACATAATTCCTACGTATGTGTCAAGTCAAGAAAGTGAGTCTAGCTCTCGCGCTAAACAATTTGACAGATGCAAGGATCGTCCCCCCTCAAAGAAACTCTTTTAGTACAATTGTTCTCAGATATGTGAAAGAGGCTGAAATTCGCTGGATCCTTCAACTGGATTTTTCAGGTTTTTTTTGCACAAAAAAGAAAAATTCGGATTCTTGTGGGCTGAGCGACCCCTTCGTGGAGCTCCAGGTTTTGTGTGTGGGGGAGGGGGCGAAACCGTCCCAAGCACATGTATGATGTTCTTCGTTAACAGGTGGAAAACTCACTTGACCGCATTAACCCGAACTCCTTTAGGGGCCAAGTCTAGTGAAAATGATCTGGTGAAACTGTCGACAGCTGCTTTGGACATACCATAATAGGCACCCATAGGATTCTGGAAATTAAAGTAGGAATTTTCAATCAAATAAAGAAAATAGATAAAAGAGTGCAGAAACATAAGCAAAAGTGATGGGTATGCAACAAATAAAACACAGAAAACTTTGTTTATGTGATTTTATCTGTACAAAAACTGTAACAAAGTACTAAGACGGTTCAGAAATGTTCTACATTCAGATATAAGAGAAGAAACTGCGGTGAAAGCGAACAACCTAGTTTTTTCGCAAGAAATAACCTATTATTAAATAAACCTATTTATTAACTTGAACACTTACCGCCAGAGTGCTAACAATGCTAGAAACGTTCACGATAGAACCTTAAATATAAATTCAAAAAGGCACAAAGCGTCTCTATTTAATTCAAATATTCTACCTCATGTATATTTCTATATAAGAAAAAAAGGCGAAAAGGAAAGAATTTGAAAAAGTGAGGTCAAGAGTGCATTATAATAAAAGTGAGGCAACAGGCAGATTCTCTGTTCTTAGCTCACAAGCCCTGCTTTTCACATCACAACGACAAATGTCCTAGAAATCAGGCCCAAGTGGACTTGATCAGACCCTATCATTAATGACATACGATCGGACCCCATTTGTGGCGAAGGGACTTATCTATGCTACGACCAAGAATTGAGTGTACAAACATTAGTTCATTATTGCACACTTAACTTCGGGACAAAACCCGACAAGGCAAAAATTTGGAATATGTTTGTTATTTTTGTCAGTTGTAAACCATATTATTTAGAGTTTTGATATTTTGACCTGTTCCCCATGCTGTGTAAAAACTGTAATAAATTGCAGTGGCAAAAAAGCTAGGATAAAGTTATTTAAACATTTATGGTTAATATCCCGACTACTTGCGCATTTTTAAGCCGGTGTACTTTTTATGAAAATGATTCGGCTTAAAGTTTAAGCCGATGGTTATTTATGAAAAGGGTTGAAATTGAAAAAAAAATTGAAAAAATAAGTTTAAGCCGTTTAAGCCATTTAAGCTGTTTAAGCAGTTTATGCCGACCACCCTTTTCATAAATAAATTCACTTTTAAGCTGAGCCGTTCAAGCACTTTTATGAAATGGCCCTTAGAGAAGAAATAACAATGTCTGCTACTTTTTTGTTTCTAATTTTCAGTTTCTATTAAGCATGATTTTGATGATTTCTCCTATTATTTTTTGGCTTGAATAGAAGTACTGAGCGAATGACTGCACTAACCATTACTATTAAAGTTTAAATTTTGGAAGGTAATTGCTGTATTCTTTTGATACCGATTTTACTAATGAAATTGATTGTAAAAATTACTAATTTAGATTAAACATTCAATCTATCGTGTAGTTCATAGGGCCAAAACTGCAACTAAACTTAGCTAAGTAGCTGTACATCTAATACTAAACTAAGGCTGCTAACCCAGACCGATCCTATTTAATTAACTATTTTGATTAAATAATTACTCCAGAAATAAAAAAGATATGAACCAATAAATTGATCAAATGTATAAGATTTACTTCTGCTCCAATAAGATTTACACCGGATTGCACCAATGAGGTTAGCTCGGTGTTAAGCTAACCTCAAGGTTAACTCGGAGTTAACCTGATAATTCTCAGTTAATCCGTTGCACCAAATCGGGTTAAGTTAACCTCGAGGTTAACTCCGAACTAACTTGGTCTTGAGCGGCAGGAACTTAATCCTGATTCCTATCAGGATTAACTGAGGACTAACTCAATTTATAGGATTTCAGCTTTCATTTTTCGGAAAAGTTCGTCACTGGCTGTTCAAACTATTGTTTATGCAAGTTTCATACTTTTTACAAAAAGATTTTCGCACTCTAGTTTTGAATATTCCTCCCGAGATTCGATCCACTACTTCAGTTTTAGCCTTGAGCTCAGAGCTAAGGAGATTTAAGACTTAGTTCGGAGTTAACCTTAAGGTTAAATTAGTCCTCAACTATCCTTGACAGATTATGATTGGATACATTGATTAAAGAAACGAATCTTATTTGTTAAAGATAACCCTGAGCTGAAGCTTAGGGTTTGTTATTCTTGACAAGACCTAAGTTGGTGCAACGGCCTAACCTTAACCCTAAGCTATAGCTCCGCTGCAGAATAGCTGACTCCGAGTTAGCTCGGTGTTAAGCTAACACCGAGCTAACTTAGTCCGATTTGGTGCAATCGGGCGTAAATTATATTTACTGCAATTTACAACGTCAATGTCTTTAAAACTGTTATTAGTAACCCATGTGAAAGCAGAAAAATCATGTCTTTTGTTTTGAGACCAAAGTGGAACTCCTCATTAAGGATACATTTTTGTTGCAAATTGGGACATAATCGCATTGTACCACCAACAGAAGTGCAGAGACAGCTAAGATCAGTATTGCAAGACTCAGTATTAGAATTTCAACTTCAAGTGATGATTAACTGCTTGTTTCCAAAGGCCGTCTTAAGTATTAGTTCACCTTTAGTTTTTATCAAATGAGGAACAGCCTGTATCGTAAGATCAGCCAAGGATCTCACATTTGTATTGAACATGAAATCAAATTCTTCCAATGATGTATCCAAGTTTGGCTTTACCACCATTACACCTGCATTGTTTACCTAAATACGGTAATGCCTGTCTATTATGCTATACTATATTGTACAGCACAGAGATGGAAAAGTATTATCTTAATGTTAAGTGCACTACTTTTTCTTGCAAAAATTGTTGTGTTGTCAAGTTTGACAATAAAATCGAGAACATCGAAATGACCTAACAGATTCTGCAGTAAAGTTGGAAGTGCCGACCAAAAACTACGACAAGAAACTTACGCCGGAATTCACATCCCAAGCACATATTTGCTTTCATCTGCTAATTATAATAACTAAAATAACAAGAAAAATTGTATCTTAGTATTATTTACAAGAATATCCAGTCTCTTGAAGTTTTCAATAGTTTTGGGTACCAAGGATCTTCTGTAAGATTGATCATTTATATCGCCGGGCAGCAGAATAACCTTAACAAACAAGAACAAGTTCAACAAATAGTGTCATTTAGTTATGAAAAATAGAGGTTGAAAACATTTCCATAGTACAAGCAGAGGTTTGTAAAAAAATTTGGACATTTGTAGTAGGAAAACTTGGGAAGCAATATACACGCTTTAGGCTAGCATGAAACAGATGATTTCTAAAAACCAGACAAATCCAAAATGTCGAACTTCACTCAGGGAAAATTCAAAATATTCAATGTTTTGCAAGGCAACTTTGACAATCAAAATTTGTCTGCATCAACGAAGACAGCTTTCCTGCCAGTGGTAAATTTTTCGGCTTACAGCCGTTTGACGGTTTCCGGAATTTTGTCTTTTCTGTAAATGAATTTAGAAATTTTTTCCGAACGAATCTAACATTACACTGCACTGTTGGATTTTGTCTGCAGACAGTTGTTGTTCTATCTACGTCGAAATTTTGTGCCCACATTTTTGGTCAGACTATAGTATATAACAGCTTTTAGGAGAAAATAGGAGAAAACCCAAAAACACTAAAACCTTACCAGTTGAAAGCGTTAGCGAGGCTAGGCGAGCAGTGCTACAGCCACGCCGTTATTTTAGGGGAAAATTTTCTTTAAATTTTCTTTCCATTTTCTTTTTCTTTTTCTTGCGAAAGAAGAAATTTGGACTCTATTTTCTTTTTCTTTAAAGAAGAAAGTGTCATTAGGCTGTCTCAGGTTTCAGCTGTCAGTCAATTTTGCGTAAGCAACCCAGCCTAGTGACCACTTGCAAAAGGACTTCTGCTTGCTTTAATGTATGTGGTCTATGCTATGAATGCATATGTTACAAGAGTATCAGCTGTCAATCTCTCTTCGGGCTTACTTTGAGTAAAGCAGAAAGAGACTATGAAATTAAACTAAAAGGAAGCCGCTTTTCTTTGCCATTTTCTTTAAATTAAAGAAAATTGAAGCCAAATTTCTTTTTCTTTTTCTTTATTTAAAGAATTCTTCTCATTTTCTTTCTTTTTCTTTCCCCTAAAATTCCGACGTGGCTGTACTACTGAAAGATTCAGCGATATGGAACACTGTTATGTATGTACTGAGTACAACAGCATTTTCTAACAACCAAATGCAGAGATTTAGGCTCTGCGATCTCTGCGACCTCAACGCAAACTATTTAAATTAAAATAAATTAAAATAAAATACCGGGTTTGCAGGAGTGTGTGTGTGCATGTCCAATTCCTACCATCGAATTACCCTAGCCAACTATAAAGCAGAAGGGGGCGAAAATTAAGAGTTACGCTAGCTTATTAACGAATTTTCTGGAAACTATTCACAAAACCAGAACCAAATTTTTCGATCTGGAAACACTTGAAATTTATTTTCACACCAGGGTTTTCAACGTTCAGCGCCAATCCAACCTGATCGCGCTTGAGCCCTGCAGCGATGCATTCGGATTTCACTTCCTCCAGATTGGAGACGCGACGTCCGGCAAGCGCCAAATTCGATCCTGATATGGCGAAATGAACCGCTGTGGCTCGACCGATGCCAGAGGAAGCTCCTAAAACAGTCAGAAATTTCTTTTCTGCGGAAGTCTCAAAGTTGCTCGTATTTTTCAGGACAAGCGTGGTGCTCGGTCGGTCGAAACAAAGTAGTTGTCTGTGGAAACAGTGACAGTATATGAATTGCCGTTACAGTTTAGAGCTACAGTGTAGTATGCTGTCATAAAGAAAGAAAACCGCCTGCCTGTAGTCACTAAGGCAAAGCTCTAGTCCGAAACTGCAGATTATGATTAATGCTTGCATCCTTCCTGGATGTGCCTTCTAGCCCGCGTTTACCTCATTTTCTTGATGTAAGTGTAGTGTACTATAGTACATATAGTTTATTAAAGTTGTACTATAGTTACTGTTGTGTAAAACGTTACAGTTAACAAATTACGGTCAACAAAGTTGATCAGCAAAAATTGCTAAAGAGCAATTTTTTCTTGACATGCGAACAGACCTTAACTTTACATATCTTACGGGAACTTAAAGAACCATGGCTACCAACCGCAAAAATGGGCAGAAAAGTCAGTGTTTTCCAAGGGAAAGGGAACTTTTCAGGTTTCCTCTTTTCAGTGCTAAAATTGTCTTTATACGTGTAATAAAAATTATATATATACATATACATATATATATATACCTATAATTACATATGTATACCTGTAATAAGTGCAACCTTCCCATGCAGACCTGCGGTAGCCATGCTTTCTTCAGATGCAAGAAAAGTTGCAAACGCTGAATAAATCGCAGACCCAAGACAGCTGCAATTTTGGCACAAACTCGCAATTTTTAACCGTTTGTTCCGGTTCTCTGCGCTCATTGGAGTGAACTATTATTTCGCCTCAGCGAAGTTGTGCACTTATTTTTTGAGAATCATATGATTTTGACAAAAACTCACAAAAAAAGTCAGGGAAAGTTGTCATCAAACCTTGCAATTTCCTGTCCTAATCAAGTCTTTTTGCCATAAACAAACTAATAAGATTCGAAGCACAATTTCTTGTCACAGCAATTATATACCTGTCTGTCAACATTTTACAAATCAAGCAATCAAGAAATTGCACTTGTTTGACGTTTTAACATTTTTAACATTTTAACAAGCAGTAACAGAAGTTAGCAGGTAACTAAAGAAATTTAAAGTAACAATCAAATACGTTTTGTCATGCGAGGCTGAGAATTTCACGTTCTTTCTGTCTTTCTTATGCAAAATGTATAATTGGGATAATTTTATCAGGTTTTATGATTTTATCATAAACAATCATTTTAAACTGTACTTCAACCATTTGAGAGTTATCAGCAAGAGTCATGTACCACCAAAGGTAAGAAAAATTCGGACATTGAATGAGACTCGAACCCACGACTTTTTAAACCTGTTAATCGATGAAAACTAAACTATAGACTTCGTTTGTATCAAATACTAATCTAACTTGTATTCCACTATAACAAAGTATTTCCTGTGTAAACTATGTATTAACGGTGCCCTGTTATCTGTTACCGATCTACCATCTACAAAAGCGATTCCTGTAGTTTCAACAAATAAAAATTTTAGTTTGGTGATTATAGATTTAATTCAATGTACTGAATTTCTTGATTGACATAATCCTGACATAAATATAATAAATTTATTAGCAGTCTTTTTTGACCTGTGTATGTGTTATATATTTTTAATCGTTGGCCGATAATATAATTCTGTATCGTACAGTTTAATCAGTTAAACCAGAACCATGAAAAATTAGACTTGAAGAAACAGCTCAAATTGTGCTTTTGTGGCTCCACAAAGTGTGCACAATAACCAATTAATAAATTAAGACATGACGATGTGAACAGTCCTACTTTTGAGGGTCCACAATTAAGTGTGTATAATAAATAAGCAATTAATTCACAACGACATTTATTAATGCAAAAAGCATTTGCATGCTGCAATTAGCAATTGGACGAGCAATAGGAGAGCGGTACGCAGTTGTTGCCTTTTCTGACCAGCCCGCGTCGGCACATGCAGCCGCTGCGACAGGGCGGGGGACAGCGCAGATTTGGAAATTCGCAGGTCGGCTCGCAGACACAGTCAACGTAGTCCTCGTTCTGACCGCAGCCGAACTTCCTGCCCATTGTGGTTTGAACTGAAATAATAAGAAACAGACAACAATAATAAATAAAGCAGATACCAATGATTAGAAATAGAGCCAGGATTTGTTAATTAAGTAATTAACTAAGTTAATTACTTAATTAGTTAATTAGCTAAGTTAATCAAATCATTCCCACCGGCTTGACGACCTCCTCACATGACAAACACAGGATAACGTGGGAGATTGGGACATTGAGATTCCCAGAAATGCTTAGACCCCTCAGCGAGAAAGGTAAAAGGGCACATCATCACAATCCAGAGCGGTAAAAAGGGTAGACCCATCCGCGTTTTACCAAAAATTGAACATTTTTTGGTATTTTAAGCTTTTTTAAAAATTTCTTAGAAGTGCTAGAAAAAATTAATTTTTTACTAATTTTTGACTAAAGCGTCAAAACGTTGCCATTGTTGCTAATTTTGGGATATTTTACAGGGATATACCCCTAGACTTGGTGCAATAGACAGGCAGAATGTTTGGGTTTTAACGTATGATTACAATCAAAGTCTGCGAAACTGCGCTGGGAATTGAACACACAATCTTGGGCTTGACACACTCTACCAGTAGAATCACTCAGACACAGTCTGTTTGAATGGAAACCTTGGTGGTTGGTTTTCAGGAAATAATCTGCCGTTGAGCGAAGGCTAATTTGTGGCTTACTGGCTTGGCAAGAGTCCAGCACTTTTCCAATTTCCTGATAGAACTCCTTGTTGATATCCTTATCCAGGTGACCGATTTTTTCAATCAACTTATCCGCATCCGGGTCACGGAAAATTTCCACATCTACTAAAATTGGCAGACAAATGTTAAATCAACAAAGAAAAGGTTGAAATCTGCGTAATAAACTAGTCTCACTGTTCGGGGACTTGGCGCAAGCGGTAGAGCGTATTAGTCTTAAACCAAAGCTCGGTGGTTCGATCCCTGCCCTGGAGACTTTTCTTCACATCTTTCAGTCCTGATTTCAACCTTTCGCACGGACTTTACAAAAAATTTTGAATTTTTTCTAAAATTACTAATTTTATTGCAAATTTATTAAAGATTAAGATTATCAATGTATGTCACTATTTAAACGTTACGTATGCTTATGGTACAAGTCCCCTAAGTTGGGTTCATGGTCCAAGCCCCTTCAAAATTTTCTTGGGCCACCGGACGCAACCCTGTTAACGCAAGGCGCGAAGTGTTGTTAATTTGCTGACACTGGCCTAGTTCAAAAATGGTTTCTGCCTCGACTAATTGTTAACGTTCATATGGTCATACGGGAAAACACTTAAGTTTTAGCAAGAGTTTATAATACCAAGAGTGGGAAGCTTGGCCCTTCCTAATGGAAATGGCCTGCGAGATGCTCGGCACATTAAGGCCGAAATCTCGGGGGTTTATATGCGTTTGAATTAAAGCGCATCTGATTGGCTAATCGCCTACCTTATGTCAAATTTACGTGTATAAGCGGACCCCCCCCCCCCCCCGGGGGGCGGGGGGGGGGGTCCGCTGAGCGTTGTTAAGCGTGTGTTTATATGCAGTCGAACTGAAAAGCACTGATGAGGATTGCGGTAGCTGAGGCTTTTCGGTTCGACTACATATAAACACACGCTTAATAACGCTAAGCGGAACCCCCCCCCCCGAGATCTCGGGGGGGGGGGGGTCCACTTATACACGTAAATTTGACATAAGGTAGGCGATTAGCCAATCAGATGCGTTTTAGTTCAAACGCACATAAACCCCCGAGATGTCGGCCTTAATGTGCTGAGCATCTCGCAGGCCATTTCCATTAGGAAGGGCCAAGCTTCTCACTCTTGGTATTATAAACTCTTGGTTTTAGTCATTGCTACTACTGCTGCTAACATGCAAACTGTGAAAAACACGTCTTACGTTTCTTGTGAGGTTCAAACAGTAGTGATTTCTTAAAATCAAGAGCTTCCGCGTTAAACTGCAACAACAACGACAACAACAACAGTAGCGATAAAAATAGCATGGTTCCTGGAGGGAGAGCAAACTTGAACAGAAAACAAAATACTCTACTAAACCAACAAGTCTTTTGTCTCGTTTTATAGAGTAAATCCTAAAGCCGTTAATCCAGTCGTAACTGGGGTGATTCAACCGTCGAGTATTAAAAATGTGAAATACCTTTATAAAATTTTAAAATTTTAAAGCTTACAGACTGGTTCCGAAGGGTTTTAGTGAGTGTTTTCGCAGACTTTTGATTGTTTATTTGCACTTGAAATGGTTGCAAACATCCCCTATTATTCAACATTAACGATCAACCAAATCTTGCGCGGGGGTACATAACGCATTACACCTGTGTACATAATTAAGATTCGTACTAAATTAATCAATCCTTCTCGAAATTGTGATTAGTTAGCACCAATGATATAGAAGTGTGCTCTTCTCTCCTGACTCTGTGGTGTAGTGGTTACCACGCCAGAGTACAGCCCGTGAGGTTCCTAGTTCCATTATCGGGCAGGTTCTAACCATTTCTCATGTCTCTTATCTACTGTTGACGTGTATGTTAGAGCTGACAATAGCGTATAATAAAAAGGTTCCGCGAGATAAATACAAGCATAAAACAAGTCAACCGGATTAGTTTGACAGAAAAAATAAGTTGAATAGATGTTTATCGGAGAAGACATTATTTTTCGATTCCATTCTCCCTTTAAATTTATGCTCCATTTCATGGAACTTCCTCAAAAACTTCCGTGTAAACAGTTACACGGGTAGTTTCTCGGCCAAGCCGAAACACTGAACAAATTTTCGATTCCGCAAAACTACATTTTTACAATTTGCACGGGGACCAAGGAAGATTGAAAATCTTTGCCTTCGATTATGCTGGAAAGATGTATGTTCCGGCTTTTTAGGTCACAGAACACGAATTTGAAATCCGTTCTTCGATTCAGCTTTCGTAGCTCATATCAATATTATCAAGAGTGCATAATGATAAGAGTATGACAAGCGTAACATTCTATGCAGTGAAGGCAAAAACTATGCTATATGCGCGCTATCGGCTGATCCCCCCCACGAATAGACCCCCTCTCACACCGCCCCTATATGGGACCGTGGTCCGAAAGGGTGTCGCTCACTGCTTTGCATAATTACACGCTGAAATTAACAGGGGCCCAATTTGGGGAGGGGGTTTAAGCGTGTATGTTTAACACTTCCGTGTAGAAAATCTGCTAAGCGAGTGAGCGACACCCGTTTGGAACTATGTACCCATATGGGTGCGATGTGAGAGGGAGTCAATTCGTGGGGGGTCAGCCGATTGCGCGCATAGCATGGTTTTGGCCTTCACTGCATGCATAGAGTGTTAGGCTTGCCATACTCTTATCATTATGTACTCTTGATAGTATGTAACATAAAGCTTGTTCAACGTACACTGTTAGCTTATTCTAAGCAAAGAAAAAGCCGAATCGAAAAAACTTCAGATTATTCTCCTTCTTCTACAATCTCAGAAAGCAACTGTCTGCAAAAATTTCTGACAACTAAATCTTTCGGTTTCTCTCACGAATCTAAAAAAAGGAATTTTTCGTAATCTAAGTAATTTGCAATTTTGAACTCGGTGTGGTCAAAATCATACCGTTTACCAAGTTGTGTTTAGATTGGTGAAGTTCAAGTTTTACACTAGGTAACAAGTATTATCAATAATTAGTTAATTAAAAACTAATAGTCATTATCATAGACTTTAAAATTATGAAGTTGAAGACGTTTTCCAATGGCTGATGGTTAGCTGGTTAATAGCTACTCTCTTGTACATTGTATTGATCGAAAGTTAGTTAGCCTGTCAGCAACTGATGCTGCAATTCTTTCCGTTCGCTTTCTTAACTCAAAATACGGTGTCAATTTTAAATTTAATTCGAAACTAGAACCAAATTCGAGCTGAAGCTGAAACTGGAACCTGTCTGAAAACGGGAGCTGAAGCTGAAACTAAACGATCCAGCGTTCAAGCTTCACTACAAAACCAGCTCTAAGCATTGGAATTAGAATTTAGATTCCTATTTCAGCTTGTTCCACGGAATCTAACCATGTAGCGATGTGCTCAGCACCCTTTCACTAATAATAAGACCGCATGACCCTACTCCTTATTAATGCTTAATCCTTAATTGGGTCTTTTCTAGTTTCCCCTTCACCACAAAAATTTTTAAACCTTGACCAATCAAGCTACAATAACATTTTGGTATGGGCTATCTTTCTTTAAACTAAATCCAAATATCGCAAAATTACATAATTTGTTCAAATTCTATTTTAATTCGTAAGGGGGCCAAGGGAAAATTAACCATTTTCTTTGATTTTGCTGAAAAGGTGTATCCAGGCAATTTAAATCCAGAACACAAATCTGAAGTCTGTAAAAGGATTGATTCGTGCTCTTTTGGCAGAAAACCTCTGTATGCAACTTTCAGCAAAATCGGAGATAAAAGGTGTTTGGTCCCCTGACTAATTTAAACAATATATTTTCGCGAAATCGAAAAAATTTGCAATATTTGGTACGAAGAACGAAGAACAAGAACGTTGTCTAAAAAACCTAGCCATGCCAAGTTTTAGCTCGATTGGTCAAGCTTTAGAAATTTTGAGCGGTAGATGGTAAACTTGAAAAAGACTCCATTGCCTTAACTGTTTGTTTCATTTATATATTACATAGTCATCAAATATTACATATTTAATGTTTGTACAGATACAGGGCTATCACAGTTGGAATGCAGAACACTACTTGGCAAATACGGACATACATCTAAATTACGTAAACTTTGCCGCAGACAATTTTCACAAAAGCATTTCAATTTATCCGTTGAAAATCATTTGAAAATTAAACAGGAATAATTAAAAAGTAAGAATTTAGGATCCTGACAATAGCTTTATGGGAATTGCACATGGTAATGTCAATTGTTAAGCTCAAATTAGGTATCACTGCAGAAAATCAAAGTCGACGAACAGAATTCGATTTCAGGAATTTGGTAAATCCGACGATTTTAAATCTTTCTGAATCTCTCAAAATATTCAAAGGCCATTAAAAGAATCCGAAATACGTTTCTGTTCGCCAACTTTTGAAACTGAGAAAAAGAGTTTGTGGAGTTTATTGGGGCAAAGTTAACTTCTTTCTTCTTCTCATAACAATCAATCCCGAAAAATTCGGAATTAATCATATTCGGGCGGGTCGCGGAACTGGAGATCGTTGGACCGTACGAAATCAGAAAAACGGTAGAATTGTTCGAATCCGGTATTTTCAGGAGGGAATACAGCGAAAGTTTCGTTGACTGTTCCATCGTCTAAGCCATGAGGGTGACTCACTGAAACAGAAAAGTCCAAAAATAGACGCAAAGTAAAAAGATAAGCATACAATTACTAATTACATGCCTGAGCATCCATAGCGGAATTGCCACAATTTCTTTAATTTGAATTGATTGGAATATTTTTCAGGGGAGATCTCTCCTGAATGATATACAGTAGTCAGTCACAAACTAACAAATATTTCCGATTAGGTACCTTTATAAGATTGCATGCACCTGAACACATTTTTGACAGATTAGCGTAAATTCTTAAAACTCTGAGTTTTAGAATTTAAAATTTCAAACTTCCTGGAAGGAAATAGAAATTAAATGATCCAAATTTTCACTGTAAATTTTATTCAAAATTGGCGAAGTTACTGATCACAGTCTGATAATCAGCAATTGGATGAAGCAAACTGTCTTCGACCTAAGCTTTAACCAAGAGTGCATAATTGCACAATTATTAAGAAGAAGAGTAAGCCACTAGAGGGCTTCTCATCTTGGCATTGCGAAACGGTGCTCCGCCCACAATACTCGAATGTTTCCCCGTTTGGGGGGGGGGGGGGTAGAGATGAGCATTTCGGCCCGTCGGCCCCGCCCAGCCCCGCCCCCCGGCCGGGCCGGCCTGACATCCATTTGTTAGCGGGTCGGGCCGGGCCGGGCCGACAAAATTTTATAACTGCGGGCCGGCGCGGGCCGAAACGGGCCGGGTCGACTATAGAAAATGTTCTAAAATCGCTAAAATTAGCTAAATATCTGCTTATTCTGGCTATTTAAAGCAAAATTTAACATTTTATAGCATAATTTAGCGTTTCCATGTTGCACTGCAGCCTTTGAAATAATATTGTTAATAAAATTTTGGAAATTTTCTTATGGCGGGCCGGGCCGAATCTTGGAGCGGGCCGGGCCGGGACGGGCCGAAACATTTTGCCAGCGGGCCGGGCCGGGCCGGGTCGAGCAAGATTTTGGAGCGGGCCGGGCCGGGCCGAAAAAATCCGGCCCATGCTCATCTCTAGGGGGGGGGGTCTACCAAATCGACAGCGCATACCCCCCTCCGTTTGGTGGGGGGAGTTAGCCAAAAAGAGGTCCCCGTTTGGTGGGGGGGGGTAGCCAACAGCCAATCAGAATGCAGAAACCCCCTCCGTTTGGGGGAAGGTCTAGTAAAGGATTACGGTAGTTTTTGTTCTATTCGAAAATGGGCCCCGTTCGGGGGGGGGGCGCTGAAAGAGGTCCCCGTTTGGGGGGTCACAAAAAGTGGTCCCCGTTGGGGGGTGTCGCCAACAGCCAATCAGAAAGAGCGCCAAACTTGGCCTGCTGGAGCGACCCCCCCAAACGGGTACCTCTTTCAGCGACCCCCCCCAAACGGAGATCACTTTTGGTTAACCCCTCCCACCAAATGGGTACCACTTTCGACTACCCCCCCCCCCATCAAACGGAGGGGGGTATACCTGTCGACCCCCCCAAACGGAGGAACATTCGCGTATTGTGCTCGGAGCACCGTTACGCAATGCCAAGAAGAGGAGCCCTCTACATAGTAGCTTGCTCTTCTTCTAATATATAGGATAAAATCATGCACTCCTGCTTTAACTCTCTCAAGTGTGCATTCCTATACTTATCTGATTGATTGGTAATAAGATTTTAAAATTTTAAGAAGTTTAATATTTTTAAGTTTTCCAATGGGAACCGAAAAGTGCTGTCGTCCATCTTGTCGACCCCCCCCCCCCCCAATGAGGCTGATGGAACTGTTTACTTGATCCCAGCAATTTCTTAGGACTGATTTCTGGAATAATTTAATAACCTGGACTTAGAAAACTCTTCTGAAAACTGATAAATTCTAAAATTTCAAAAATTTACGCATTTTTGACACGGCCTAACTAGAAATTTGTTCAAATGCATTTAAATTAAAGTTAAACCAATTTCGTGATTATTCGTCAAATTTGTCGTGTGAAATAAGCAAGAATGATTCGGCACCGGGAAGCCAAAACAGTGATCTGGCGAGATTGAACCTGACTAAGACCTACTTTCTGGGCTTTTTCAACAAAGGGAAGAGTAGAGCACAGTCGAGTCAAACTCAACTCTAGTTTTAACTCGTTTAAACTCCACTCACGCTGGAGTATCCCTCCTTCAACTCTTTCATGAAAAGGATCAGATACTTTTAACTCTACTCTACCCTTCCTTGAAAAGGCACTTTGCTGATTGAGCCACTGGGACACAATCGAACCAAGCTTAAGGTAAAAGTAAAGTGGAATCCAAGCCACCACCATCTGTACTGAAAATTACGAAGGCATCAAGAAGACCCTGTTTCTGACTAACTCTAGCACTTCCTATCTTTCTTAATTTGACCTTAGACTATGGTTTACCTTTTATTTGAGGTCTGCACCTGACCACAGACTAGGCCCTCTGAGCATGGGCAGCGCTCGTTGAGACTGTAGGCCAGGCCACCGTCGGGCACGAAACAGTAATCGCCCAGAGACAGGTTGGGCTTGCAGATCCACTCCCCGTGCTCCCGTGCGCAACAGTGCCCCGCAGCACAGTCCTTTGGCGCTGTAGGATTGCATCGGGCACCTGGAACAACAAAACTGTGTAACAGTAAGATCATAGTAAATTACAGGAGCTCTTGTTGCTGCTGGTGATAAGAGTGTAGAGTAGTATTTAGTCTCTAGCCACTTGAGTGAAATCCTATTTGATTCATTTTGTGAAAAATATTGTATGGGCATTGCTTACAACGATTTTTTTCTACAGAATTCAACAATTGAACTTAAAATCAACTGTCCTAGAACTTGATGTTTTAACACTTAACAGATAGCGTCTAACGCCCTAATCAAGAAAGGGCAGGGTAGAATTAAAATTAACTCGATTAGCTTTTTCTTGAAAGAGTTATAAGAGGGGAAACTCAAGCTTGAAGTGGAGTTAAAACAAGTTAAACCCGCTAATTTTAGCTCTATTCTACTTACTCTATTCTACCCTTTCTTGTCAATTTTTTCTGAAATTCCCCCAGCATATTATTGAAATCCTCTCAACAGCATAAGCTAATAATTAGAATCGGGGGCCACAGGAGGTCAAAATATAGGAAAGGTGACATTTCAAAAAATTAATTCCAATGGTTTGCGACGCGTCACGCACTGACCCGTGATGACAACCATTTGCTAATAATAGCTCAAAATGTGGTTTAGGCTACAATTCATCGCTGTCTTTTTGACTTGAAACCTGCAAACTGACAAAACTGTTGATTTTTAGCTTTTCAACTTCTAAATCTGAATTTAGGAAAAACTGTTTCCATTAGAGGTGACCAAGTCAGCTTCCTCGAATGCCGGTGAAATCATGTTCACTTTCAGGTATTAACAGGGAAAGCTGAGGTACAAGTTGAAATACAATGAGAATGGGCAAAATCACCAAAGCCCAAGAAAAAACTGTCACGAAAAAATTGGTTTTGAAATTCACCAGTCTTTAAAAATGGAATTTTAAGAAATTAAATAAGTGAAATGTCTCATAAATAGTGCCAATACTTTTCGAAATTTTCGGATAGGTACATTTTCGGAAGATTAACTAATTAGCCACAGCCTTTGCGTTACTACCCAACTCAGCACTATTACTGATATTTAAATAAACAAAAAATCATAAAAAATTCATACTACGAAAAATTAGGTTGACATAAACTTAAGAAGCCGAAACTGTGCATACTTCTTTGCCTACCATTCTGTCCCGGGACAACTCTTGGAAGACAGCGTCCGAACATGCAGTCGAAGTCGGGCATGCAGTGGGAGTCGCGACGACAGAGGTCGCCCGGCAGTCGAAAGGAGCGACAGATGGAGTAGTGATGGTCGCAGAAGTGGTTACTGGGACAGTCTTCACTGGAAAGACAGGACAGCTGAAACAACAAAAAGGGTTGCAAAACTGACAAGAAATTAGCAAAACATTTGTAGGGTCACACTGTGGAAAATCGGGAAGTTTGTGTTCAGTTAGGGTAGTATATTACACTCCTAAAATGCCAGACTAGGTGTGCATTTTCTTGCGGTATTAACTTGCAAAGGATTCCTGCTGGGGAAATGATAAAGCGTATGTATGTTGACGTGATAATTATGATAATTGTAGCTATTAATTAGCAATTAAGCATTGAATTGAAATTTTAAGCAAGACCCAGCATGTTGCATTTCATTTGAAAGCTCTTGACGACACGAATTTTATTGGTACTCAAGAAGAAGGAAATTAATGATGAGCTAGTATAGAATTTTGGAAGAAACGTACCACAACAAATAGACCTGGTATAACCTTTAAAAATTTATAGTCCTTAACTTTTGTGGTAAGCCCTACTCCGGTTGGCTCTAATCCGATTTTGGATATATTCAGGACCCGCCCTTCCGCCCCAGATTCCGCAAAACTCGAGTAAATCTCCTAAAAATTTGCTATGAGTATGCTTTCGACTACCCGAAGTTCAAATGTCGTAAAAAATTTTGACTTCGAGAAATTCGATTTTGTACGATTCATAAGGGCTGTCCAGGAGAGATCGCAGGATTTTTGTTATCGATTTTGGTGAGCAGTTGTAATATTGGGGTTTTCAGGGTAACAGAACACGATTCTAAATTCTGGTTGTCGATTAAGCTTTTCAATAGCTCAGTATCCGCTTACATGTTTGGTGAGCAACTTTAGCTCCGATCGAGTTAACGAAAACCTGAATCGAAGAACGGACTTCAAATTCAAATTCGTGTTCCCAAAATCTGTACATACAAATTTTCTACAAAATCGAGAACAAAAATATTATTAATGAATTGAACAAAATCGAATTTTGAAAACATTCAAAATTTAAAACTTAAAATATTTGAAAAATATTTGAACTCCACGTGGTGGAAAACATGGTCGTACCAAATTTTAGCTCAGTAGCTCAGTTATTCCGGAATCTATGCCTAGAGGGTTAATCCTGAGAGGATTCCCTGTTTGGTGTCTCACAACTACAACCAAGAGTACATAATAGTAAGAGTAAAAAACTCTTACACTAGAATGTACAAATCGGAAGGTATGCTCGGTTCATTAACTCGGGACCCCCCCCCGTAACGTCCCGGGGATCAGTCTTTGCAGTAAATACACGCTTTCATATAAGGCCCATTAGCCTAAGGCTTATGGTAGGTTTATCTATTTATTTATTTATTGGTTATTTTAATTAAGTAATTATAGCTTTAATTAGCTTAATGCAATTAAAAACTACTTCGACAACTTTGTAACAAATTTTTGCTCTTTCCGATGATATAAAAATTGTTCCAGATTACATTCCTTTGAATTTTCATATTAGGCAACAATTTTCATATCATTGGAAAGAGCAGATAAGATGCTACAAAGTTGTCGAATTAGTTTTTTAATTGCATTAAGCTAACTAAATTTATACTTAATTAACAAAAAAACTAATAAATTAGCTACCGTAAGCCTTAGGCTAATGGGCCAATCAGCGAGCAGACACACACATATATGAAAGCGTGTATTTAGTGCAAAGTGGGACCCCCCCCCCCGGAAGTTATGGGGGGGGGGGTCCCGAGTTAATGAGCCGAGCATGCGTAGCATGATTTGTACATGCTAATATAAGAGTTTCTTACGCTTGTTATTATGTACTGCTGCTACAACTATTGTCTTTCAAGACAGTTCAAGAATGCAGAGAACAACATCATTAAGGAATACTGTAATGTGAAGCTGTTGGTTGCGAAAAGAATTGAAAACTATTTCAAATCGCTCCTGTGCAACTTATCGAGACCACAGAACCTCCATTACGGTGGATGTAATGGGGGTCCTGATAGCCTCGAGTAATTGCTTTGGCAATTATTCAGTGTCAGCATCCCCCTTCCCTCAAAAATGCATACATTCTAAGCTGGCACTAGCCCTAACCGGAGCACCGACTGGGGTGAGGTGGCTGTAAAAAATTTTAACTGCTAAATGCTAAATAATGCTAAAAAGGCTAAAGCCACTGTACATCGTTCTGTCCCAGGGTAAGGTAAACAGTGAATAATTAAAAGTATTTATTTTCATTAGTAGGATTGACGTGGCGAAGCCCCAACTTTTCGACTGTTTTTGGTAGGAAACTCCTGTAATAGCTGTTGGCTTCATTAGAACTTGGTACAATAGGAAACTTGTATGTTGCACTATTTGCAGCTTTACCAGAAAATTACAAAAGCTATTTTTGTGGGCAGAAGAGGGTTCTGCAGAAAACTACAGAATTGCTGTACTACATTCTGCGAAATTGCAGATAAGATAATAAGTTTTCAGCTGATTAATAACCAAACTAATTGATTAATGAGTACACGTCTGCTAACGCTAATCTAAAAGCTGCGTTAAGAAATTTAAGCTCCCACAAACCAAATCATTACGAAGTTGGTGAACAGCTTGGATTATCAAATCTTAAATTCATTATTTTGCAAAAACAGGTTGAAAGAAAAACTTGTAGCGGGCCTTATGCAACCAGTGGGCACATAACAAACAAAATTTCTACAGAATTGTCAGCCAATTACCAGAGGAGTACAAGTTTGTAATTTTATGTGGCTTTGAAAAAACTTACTAATATAACAAGAAAATCTGATATAACAGGAATACGTACCAGAATTTATAGTCTGACAATAAAATAACATTAATAGTACAGTCAGTTCAAAAGATTTGCAAATTGGGGACCAGCATCAAACTAACATACACCATTAATTCACTTATTATAATTAATACAATTATTAATTAATACTTAGTATTGACAATATTAAATTACTTAAAATACCTGTTTACTGTTGGCAAAGGAAGACAGAGGACTTAGACTAGTTGTGGCGGGGGAGGGAAGCAGACGGGACATGGGGATTTTTCGGGAATAATGTCGGAGAAATCTGTCTTCCGTAAATAGACTGGGACTAAGTTCGGATTCCGTGATTCGGTGAAGCGCCCCGGATTCGGGTAGGGAGTCCGGATTCGTTTGCAATCCCAGATGAGCTCCCAGCGGCAGTCCCAGATAGCTGGAACGGCCCAGATCCAAATAAAGGGATAGGATCAGAACTTTGGAGGGGAAAGTTTGCATCATTGAAGGAGAAAAGAAAACTTTGTCACAGAAAAGTAAAGAGGATAAAGTCCACCTTAAATCAGCATTACACAGTTAGAGTTAGACAGAAGGATTAAGAGTGTCAGAAAGATTTGACCTGTACTTGCTCAGAGTACATTTCTATCCAACAATTTTGGCAGTCTGACACTTGAATTTGGCGACTTACAGTGTATAGTGTACATTCAAAATTAGCACCTCTTAAAAGTACAATAGAAGAAAATTTGAGGGTTTAGTCCACCAGTGTTGAGTTGAGTTATTATTTCAGGCGACTCCTCCCACTTAGCTCTCAGTTCACCTTTTTACCACTTAATGACTGGAAAAACCATTACATTAAGAGTGCTCCACCCCCCAAACTAGATTCAACACTTCACGACGTGTGTACGTGTGTGCGTGTGTGTATGTGTGACCCCTGAAATTTTTGGGGGTCACAAACAATAGAGTTTGGGGGACTGTGTTCATTTTCTGGAGGTCCACACCTGGGTACTCTAGACTCTAGACTGGGGTTGTTTACGCAATCGTCTGCAGGTTTAATCGAAACTCTTGGAAAATAAGGGCTCTAATTAGGGTAAACAGTTTGTGTAATCTAGTAATTGTATTAGTGCTGGTTCAGTTGCATAATCTACTTTAGAAGTTTAACATCTATTTTGACACCTGGCTTTGAAAAGGTATTTGGGGAGACTTTGCAAAATGGCTACAATAATTTCAATTTTTGAGAAATTCTATTTTTTGTTTGGGTCTTATCTCGATTACCCCCCCACCACTCAAAATCCCTAAAACTTGACCAAATGAGCTAAAATTTGGTGTGGGCATGTTTTCGACCACACTGAGTTCAAATATCGCAAAATTTTTCGATTTCGCGAAATTCGATTTTTTTCGATTTCTAAGGGGGGACCAAGGGAAACCGAAAACTTTTTTGTCTTCGATTTTGCTGAAAAGATGTTTATAGGGGTTTTCGGGGTCGTAGAACACGAATCTGAAGTCCGTTTTTTGATTCAGCTTTTCGTTAGCTCAGAATAAGCTTACATCTTAAGCTTATATCTTTAGCTTGTACTGAGCTAACAAAAAGCTGAATCGAAAAACGGACTTCAGATGCGTGTTCTACGACCCCGAAAACCCTTATAAACATCTTTTCAGCAAAATCGAAGACAAAAAAGTTTTCGGTTTCCCTTGGTCCCCCCCTCAGAAACCGAAAAAATCGAATTTCGCGAAATCGAAAAATTTTGCGATATTTGAACTCAGCGTGGTCGACAACATACCCACACCAAATTTTAGCTCATTTGGTCAAGTTTTAAGGATTTGGGGGGGGGGGGGGTGATCGAGATAAGACCCTTTTGTTTCCTCGCAGCTTTAATGAATGAAAGTTGACCCTAAAAAGGAATGAAACAGTTTTCTGTGACTTTCACCTGCAGCATAATGATTTTATTTAGGGAGAGTTACTCGGCAACAACGACAAAAGTGGAATCGCAGTTCTCTAACTTTCATGGAGTAACGGCACTACATTACATTAGATTGAGCACCCCTCCCCAAGATTTCGACCTTAATATTGCAGGCTATGTTTGCCCAACGACTATAATTTCTGTCTGTGGGTGTCTCAGGTATTGCTCTTCAACAATTTCCAAGTCCCAAAAAATTTGCAAGGAGCCAGGTCAGGACTTGACATTAGTAGGAGCAGAAATCATGGGGAAAGGTATCGCCGGATTGTCCAAAAACCAAAAAAGTCTGAAAATCGGATAAATCGACTTAGGCTTGATATTGGTATGCGTAGATATGCGGTAGAGACCTTCACGGGACAGAATTTTCAGGCCCGGCCGTAAAAATTTCAACTCGGCCCGGCCCGGCCCGTTTGAAACTTTTTGACCTCGGCCCGGCCCGGCCCGCTCCAACTTAGGCCCGGCCCGCCCCGTGAGCTCAAACCCCGTTTTGCCATTTTTTGCAGTTAGCCAAAATAAAAATAAGGGTTTAAAATGCATAGAATTTTATCCCTCATCGCAGACGCAGATACCATTTTTTAAACGATTTCTCGTAGTTCATGTTTGTTTTGAGCGATTAAGAACATTCAGCGGTTTAGCTTAGGAAAGAATTCGCTGACAGACCAGTTTCCTTGATTCAAATACACCTTGCAATTAATTAGGAAGAAGGTATACTGTCCAAATATTACAAATAAATTATATAAATAACTAAATTTCAGAAGCTAATGTACAAATTAGATAAGTGCATAACGCCAGTCAGTAACTCTGAAAGAGCAAGGAAATCAAGTATGTAAGATCGAAATATAAAAGCAATGATTATTCAAAATTATATTTGGAAAAGAATAAAATTTCCAATATATATAACCTGCCGAAACAAGAAACAAGACAAAACCTTCTAATGAAAATACCAGGCCCGGCCTGAAGCCCGGCCCGTTCCAGGACTCGGCCCGGCCCGGCCCGCACCCAAATTTTGAAAAATCCCAATTTAAAAATAACCAAATTTTCTGAGCAAACATCTATATGTAGCGCAGTTAGTTACTAGTTCTATTTGGCGGTCCACTACAGTTTAGGCATTCTTGTATAAAGGTATTTTGCAGAAGGAAAGAAATCCTTTGATTTTTTGTTAAAAATTGGTCAGTCTTGCGAGGTTTAGAAGAAATTGCCGAAACAGGTTTATATAATGCTTATATCGTTAAAAAGTCCGAGTTCTCAGCAACTGTTCTTCGTGATGCCTTAAGGTGCTGGTTCGGGTATTTGCAATGAAAGTATTTGGTATTTGAAAGACTGTAATTTGCTCAATTTTTGGAGTTCAACAATAATTTTTATATCATTTTAAAGCTCAGAATGTGCTTGTTACAACTAGGTTCAGTTACAGTATAACTGTCTCATTTCAACTATTCGGCTTGAACAACATAATATTTGAACAACGACTTGCAATAACATGAAAACAATTTTTGAACATGGATTTCTCGAAGTGTGGGAAAACTCACGAAAGCGACCAGTTCAGGCTTCAAAAGAAACGTCTTCCCGAGGGCTATTTTTTCTGAAATTGTTTAACGATTAAAGAAGCTCAAGATTTTGAGAAAAACGTAAATTTGGTCCGATTTTCGTCAAAATTTTCAAGTTTGGACGCTTATTTCTCTCGAACTGAAAGTCAAAATGCAAAACCATGAAAAATAGCCCTCGGCAAATGTCTCAAAAATACATGTGTAAAGCCGTTTTTTAATTGATTGCATGAGTTGAGAGAAATCCATGTTCAAAACAATTTAGTTGCTACTTTCAAAATTTCACATTTTCGCTGCTGTGCGCCGGCAGAGATACCTACCGCATAGAGCTCTCCTTTGGGCGTATGATGTCCTTAAGGGGGGGGTCGCTTTTTGGCCGATTTTTCGACCATCTCCGATTTTGCTCATTTTCACATATTTTGTAGTCCTAATGGGTCCCTAAAACAAGACAGGTGCGTTTTGCGTAATATTGCTTCTATCGTTCTGTAGGGGCCTTCAAAGGTTATCTCGGCATGTGTTAAACATAGGAAAATGAAAAAGTTAGGTTAAAAAGTTTGTGGCAGAAAAATTTTTCGCTGTATGCAAGATATAGCGCTGCAACCTTGTTGTACATGTTAAGGACATATTAGAGAGTGCAAATAACCCTTCTGGAACAGTTCAGTTGAGTGTCGAATTTTTGGCGATTTTTCAAAGTCAAAATTCCGGAAAATTGGTGCTTTTTGTACCACGAAAAACAGGACCAGCAAAACATATTCGCCTCTCCTGCACGATTGGCAAAAGCTACGGAAATCGCTTATAGATAGTTGCACTCTACGCATACACAGAATTCTTATGACAGTAGTTGCAAATTTCTACCGTTTGTAGTGCTCTCAAAAAACTTGCCACAAAATGGGCTAATTTTGCCAAAAATCATCATTTTGCGCAATTTTCACGTTTTTGTAATAATTTCTCACTCATTACCCACTCGAAAGTCACCAAAATTGGCATATAAAACTCTCAATGCCTGCCTGACATTAAGGTAAAGGCAAATGCTTAAAGGTAGAACTTTTCTGTCGTGTCGGCTCCTTTGATCTCTGATAGGTCACAAAAAGTCAATTTTTGAAATTTCCAAAATATAGACAAATTGGGTATGATTCGATAGCTACCGATGAGCTGAACAACTTTTCTAATAGAACTATGTGTCTGAAATGTAGTATCTGAAAGTTAGAGTAAGTTAAAGTTTGAGGGCACAGTTAGCTGAAAAAGGCTCAGTTCACAATTGATGAATGTATTGTGAACGACTGGATGGATATTCTAGAGTCGTTTTATCATTAAAATATTAGCCAACCCACACTAATTAAATTGCCATATTAGTTGACCAAACTTTCGGTACCGTTCTGTCTCAACATGACTTTGGAGGGCAAATCGCAGTGATTTTCAAGTTTTCCAAATTTCTAGCTGAATATCTCTGTCACTGGTTAGTTTCGAATTCTAATGTTTTGTCTTGTTTTTGAGAACATATGTACCTATATTGTGTATGAAAATGAGCGAAATCCGTGACTATCGATTTTGACCCAAAGCGACCCCCCCTTAAGGACCACAAATATGGACAATACTAGACCGACGGACCAGAGCTGTTGAAGCTGTCGAAATCTTGCAATATTTGATTTTTCGAAAAATGGCCGGTTTTACACCTCGAAAATCAATTTTCGCTGTTATCTCTTAAACCTTAAGGAATCGAAGAAAACTCTCAAGAGCAAAGTTGTAGGTCTTGGTGAGAGGATTCGAATGACTATAAGTTCATCCATGTAGGGTGGTCACAGTGCACGTTATGGCGGAATAAAGCTAATTTCTCCAAAACTCACATGTTCAAGCCGCGACTTTTCCAACATGTTTTATAGGGTAAATAATGTAATTGTAGCAAATTTGAATAAGTTTCAACGACAATTGCGCTTTTAAAGCCCAAAAATACACGAACCCGAACCAGCACCTTAAACCTATCTACCACTGACACGAACACGTTTGTTTTAATAATGGCTTTGCTTATGCAATTATTCAACTCCAAGCAAAATTAATTTGGCGTTACCGCTTCGGCGGAGTCAAGGGAGACGTTGCTATTAGAAACGAGAAATTCGATTGAAATGGATTGTGTCAAGCTGTGATCTGATCCACTGCATTCAAATGGATGCTTTCCTGATTTTGGTTTTCAGTTTTCTAATTGCAGCAGTTAGCGCCGAGCAACCTTGGTATAATCGATTTGGTATGCCAGCCCTTTTGCAGTATCCTAAGTTTGTATTAGTTTCTAGACTGCGCGGATTAAATGGATTCCCAACAGCGGAAAGATTGTATTAAGCAATTTCTCTCTGTGAAAACCAGCTTACGACAAGTGTTTGTTTCTTGGAGATTGGAACAAATTTGTACTCCTGAAAAGCTAAAGATAATGTTGGTTTTGTTCGTTGATGAAAAGATTACTAGTTAAAGCTTTTTTCAAATATTGAAACTAAGGCGAATTTTTTTACAGCTGACAACGCAACCCTTATCTCCCTGGTTTACAGGTTTAGGGCCTTTTCAAGAAAGGGTAGGGTAAAGTAGAGTAGACTGGAGTAGAGTAGAGTTAAAATTAACGCTTTTCATGCAAGCACAGAGTTAATTTTAACTCTGCGTGTTTTAACTCTCTTTAACCCTGCAGGGTTAAAAGCTATAAAGTTAAAAGGAGTTAAAAATGACAGAGTTAAAATTAACCCCATGGTTTCATGAATAGAGTTAACTTTAACTCTACTTAACCTGCGTGTTTTACCTGGGTTAAATTTCAATAGAAAATGCTCAGAAAGAGTTAAGCAGAGTTAAATATAACCCATTCGTGAAAAGGGTTGAGTTAAATTTATCTCCACAGGTTTTAACTCTGCACGCGATTCCTGAAAAGGGAAGAGTGAAAGTGAGTTAATTTTAACTCTTTTCATGAATCCACCCAGAGTTAAAATTTTTAACTCTCTAATTCCCAAGGTTAAAATTAACTCTTTTATCTCTTTCTTGAAAAGGATCGAGTTAATTTTAACTCTACTCTACCCTCTATTGAAAAGGCCCTAAGAGTTATTACCCGATACCCTGATTAGCGCAAACTGAGCGTATAGGATGATGAGCGTATGATGGCAACAGTTAGTCTTTGAGGACTTAAATTAGTTGACTTTTCTCAAATTTTCTGTCTGTCGGCATTTCGGAAATATTTCGAGACCGGCCATCCCGCTTCGCTCGTGACCCAAATTTGCCGTCAAGTCACGCCAATCCAGTGAAAATTACATAAGTTAAATCGTCTCTTAAAAATGACAATTAGAGTATATCATTTAGAATTGTCGAAAAGATCAAAAGACTACAAATTTCTCGGTATTTTATATGAGAAGCATTTGTAGCGAAGTACAGATGTCTTTAGTACCTGTCCTGTGGCTGTATACCATTTTACTGCCGAAAACTCTTGTAATTTTTACTCATTACAGATTCTTGCAGACAACACAAAGCTTGCCTTCCTGGAAAACTTCAAAGAGCTCCGTTAGTGAGTGACCGCACAGCATTAGTTTTACAGTGGACTTCCCGCATTTTCTACTTTCTCTACGCAATTTCAATTTCTACTTTTTTTAAGAGTATGTCTCCTCATAGTCAATTTTTGTTTTCCCCTACCGCCTAAACTCTTTAACTTCTCTGACACTATTATCTGTTGTGTAGGTCAGCCCTGCTACGTGGAACAGTACGACTGCTGGCGCGCCTATCTGTACGGTTGTAATGTGACCTATATGGGTGAACGTGCCAGAACCGTCACAGGGAAAACGTGTCTCTATTGGAACAGTTACCGGACCGGGAAATATCCGGAGGGCGTCATTAAACGTAACGATGCTTCAGTTGTTCTAATATCAGCTCAAAATCAAGCAAGAGTACATAATAGATCAGAGTGTGACAAGCTGACTGCATAAGTACAGACATTAGTGGTAATGGATAGCAAAAATGTTTTGGCAGCGGTGGGATTCGAACCCACACCTCCGAAGAGACTGGTGCCTTAAACCAGCGCCTTAGACCGCTCGGCCACGCTACCTGTGTGATGTTTCTGACATCTTTGAGAAACAGCCGTCTTAGCAAACTGGTTTTGTGTTTTTCTCTTTCACCAGAAAATGTTGACCTAATTTTTTACGGTTAAGATTATTATAAGCAAAACCTTTTTTAACAGTTCTTCACGAAAAATGGTGTGTGGGTAAAACCTCAGCCCAGCCCCCAGCCACTTGCGTAAAATTCATTCAGCTTTGACCACCGGTCCCATGGGTTAAACCTAGCCCTCTTTTTCCAGCCTCATGGTAAAAAACAGCCCCGCTTTCCAGCCCCAGTTTTCTAGTCCCTGGGGTAGCATGTTCCCAGCCAGCAGCATGACACGGTCCATGTAAATTCCATGAACCTGGACAAGTTCCTGAGAGCATGCACAGAGTAGTTGGGTTCTTTCTCCCGCGGCAAGAAAAGGCCAGTCATCTAATTCTAGCAATGACACGGCGCCATGAGGAACGTACAGATCAGAATTCATTGTTTTAGTTTTTAATCGTATTAAAAATCAGCCGGTTTAAATTTAGTAGTGTTTCTTTAATGCCGGATTAAACGGAGTAAAATTAACTAGTTGAATCCGTTCAGTTTAATCTGCGGAAAAATTAAATAATTTTAATCTATTTAATCCGCCATTAAAAAACAGATTTTACAAAATTTAGTCCGCCAACTGTTAATTCAATTTATGAGAATTAAAATTAATTTGTAGAACGAGAATTAAAAGCCAGTTCAAAATAAACGGGATGATTAAACGGATTAAAATTAGTCTTGAAAGCAACAACAGGTCAGATTATATTTAGCTTTAATCATTTAATCAGAAAAAGAATAAAGAAATAGGATTCGAGTAAAATTTAAAGCCTTGGTGCATTAAAGAAATGATATTCAATTTTATCCGCTTTAATGTTTTAACTAGCTGGATTAACTGTTATTCCGTTTAATTTGCGGTTCTGATTCCTTAATACAGATTAATCGAAATCTTGAAAGAAATAGGGCATATGTTAAATGTAAATATAAAAAACAAACGATTGCATTTCACAGGGTCTAATTACATTTTCCAAATACTTCCATAAAAATGTGTACAACTCGCTTCGAAGTCAAGACAGAAGCACATCCGTGCTAGTGTTGTTCACCGACCCTGTGAACAACTTTCAGCGTTGTAACAGCTTAGCCGGACAGGGGCCCGTTGCATAAAACTTTCAATAGGTCAATAGGTCCAATAGGCAATAGGTAAATAGGCTGAGAGCGTTGCATAAAACTAATTTTCAATTACAATAGGCAATAGGCGATTTTTCCAATTTAATAGGCGATTTCGATAGGCGAGCGTTGCATAAAACTCGAGCAATTTTAATAGCTATTAAATTTCACCTATAGAATCATTTGATTTTTCGAATTATCAAAGAGGATAATTTGTTTCCAATTACATGTGCTTCTATGTGCTATTCAGCACAGTTTTCTTCGGTAAAAGGGATAAAAAATAGAAACATAGCGTGCCGTCAATGTCTAAAAAGCAAAACCACAGAGGTAAACTTTAACAGTGGCCTCACGCAAAATCTAAAACGTATTGATTTTAAAAATTTGAAATTAAAACATGCAATAAAATGCAGGCAAACGTTAAATATAAATAAATAAACAAACCAAGTTCTTGTGAAAACACCCTATTGTTTGATGTTTCATATTATTCTATTGTTTCCAATTATTTTATTATTTCTGTTTATTATTGTTTACTATTGTAACATTGCTCGATTTGCTCGTTGCGCTTCATTCAACAGTTATCGTTTCGTTAAGACCTATCGTATAATAGTGCAATTACTATACACAATAAATCAGCTAATTTTAATAAGTACCTATTGATTTCATTGCCAATAGGTATGAAAAATGAGCCTATGACAAATAGTGTTTTATGCAACGCATTTTAATAGGGCCTATTGCCTATTTCTCCAAATTGCCTATTGTTATTTACTTATGAAAATTGTTTTTATGCAACAGGGCCCAGGAGTCGATAGCTTTCAAAAGTATCAAATATTTCACCTTTTAACTTGCATTTGGACCAACCGGGCAGATAAGGTTCCGGTCGGGATCCCACGATTCTGTGCTTGCTCTCAGGAACTGGTCCAGTTCGATGAAATTTATGTGGACCGTTGTCATGCTGTTGGCTGGAAAACAGAATAGCCGGAGACTGTAAAATGGGGGCTGGGCTGGATTTTACCAGCACCCAATGGCTATGCAAGAGTACATAATAGATGAGAGTGTGACAAGCTGACTGCATCAGTGCTGAAATAAGTGGTAATAGATACCAAAAATGTTTTGGCAGCGGTGGGATTCGAACCCACGCCTCCGAAGAGACTGGTGCCTTAAACCAGCGCCTTAGACCGCTCGGCCACGCTACCCGTACGGTCGTTGTGACGTCTTTTGACAAACAGCCGCCTTATCAAACTTGTTCCTTTTCGTGTGGCATTTTCTCTTTCACCAGTAAATTTTTGACCTATTTTTTACCTATAGATTAAGACTTGTGTGCGTGTCTGATCTTCACTTAAAAATCAATTTCTGGGAAGGGGGTAAACAATCCCCCTCTTGTTGTAGACTTGTCGCGCACAGACTTAAACGAGTTAAAAGAATTAACGTTAGCTCAATTCTTTTCGCGCACGGGTGTTAAAAGGGTCAAATGGTTTATTTTTACTCGCTTGCGGGGTTAGACGAGTTAAAAGATTGATCTCTATTCTTTTAACTTTTCGCGATCAAGTTATCCAAGCAGAATAAAACTAGTTAAATTTAACTAGATCCGCTTTATGAAGGAAAAGTTGAGGGGAGTTAAACCAGTTAAACAAGTGAGTTAAAAGAGTTAATATTAACTCTACTCTACACTTCGCGAAAAGGCCCTTAGAGTGGGGTTGAGCCATTTATTGAGAGTAACCCCAGCTGAGCTCAATGCTAAATACAGTACGATGCCATTAGCCATGTTATAGTTACCAGTTTGTGTATTGTGACTGGTTTGTATTAGTTAAGTAATTACTTATTAGTATTGGATTAATTATTTGTTTGCAGCCATGGACAACCACTGTCGTCAACAGCAAAAAGTGATCCAACTAGACGATGTGTGAGTTTTCCTAATACCTTTATCACTGTATTCACATATATACTAATTGTTTTGCACTTCGAGATTTCAAAGGGGGGGGTCCTTTTACCTTCTCAACGTTGTGCTTCAGTGTTTTTTGCCCAAAAACCAGAAAATGCAAAAGAAACCCAACCCCCCCCCCCCAAGCAGATATATGCTTTACATTGTCGAAAACAAAAAAACGAAAGCCTAGTTTTATAGCTGTAAAACCTCCAAGATTTCGGCATGCGGTGTCGAGCATCTTGTAAGCCTGGTCTGATTAATAGTAAGTTTATGCTGAGTGTCTTACTCTTCATATTGTCAACTTTCGGTGTAAATATCATACATATGACCGAAATTTATAGAATGCCGGATTGCTAACCAGAATTTCGGTTGTTTGGCTCAAAATCCAGCTTCAAAAAATATTTTTATGTTTCTGCCCTTCAGTTATCGCCTTTATTATTTTTATCATACAAACGGAATGACAATACTAATTTAATATTCAACCTGTACACCTACAAATACAATTTCTGATCACATTTTGTCACGGTCACTTGATCATGCATGCTTACTGATGACAAAAATTGCTTGTAATGTATTGTTTGCCCCGTTAACGGGCTTCAATTCAAGTTACGAAAATGTTTTAGGATTGGATGAAAGAATTAGATTTAATCAGTTCCATTAATGGATCTGGAGGTTCACACTTTTCTTAAATTTATAATCTTTTAGCTCAAGCTAAGTAAATTCATCCACTAGAAGTAACCTTACTAAAAATCTTTTTCTTAAATAATATATAATGGTTTAACGACTGTAATTCAAATGCATCCCATGAAATAGCGTTTTATTCGACATTTCTTGAATTTTTCTTTTAAACTTGCCTTCGACTAGCTACTATATAGTACACATTTCACTTTCTCTAAAGCTCATCCTTGCAACTTTCCTACCCATCTGCCCGAAACTTGAGTACCGATCCGTTCGGACAGTAGAGAAGACGTCTTCCGAAGTCGACAAAAATCTTGTGAAACATCAGAAAGTCAAGGCCTAGTATGAAGGTTTGATTCAAATCGTTGACTATATGCACTTTCCAGCTTTTCTCAAAGTTGCCCAGCTTGATGCGCAGTTTGGCCGTCCCCAGCGAAATTAGGTGATGCTTTTTGTTGGCCACAGAAAACGTCTTCTGATCCTGTTGGAAGCTCGCCAGGCCCGGCCTGCGCTGGCTTTCCCAGGCGTCCTGGCTCATTAGGGTTTTCGTGGATCCGCTGTCGACCAGCAACTCGTATTCTTTGCCCTCAATTTCGCCCAGAATTAGGGCTCTCGTTAGTTGCTGTGACCGAGATTCCTGGAACTGGGTACGGTCCTGCCCGCTGCGACTTTTTCGACTTTTTCGATTTCTCGGAAATTCATAGTCTTCGTACCGATTTTCGTCGCCGTAGTTGTAGACGTTTCGACTGGGAAAATTGTAGACTGGTCGGTCATAGTAGCTCTTCACATGGGCTGCCGCTGGTGCAAGCGGGGGCAGTTGGATAATCGAAAATCGCGCCTGATAGGTCGGGATTGTCAGTTGATTTCGGGAATTGTCAAAGTTCGGCTGACTTTGAGAATTCGCCAAATCACTGATTCCGTGTCGGGCTGGCTGGGGTGATCGAATTTTGATTCGCCATCGTTCTCTTGGAGGGTCTTCCGGTCCGTTCGATTTTTCCGGTTTCGTCGTTTCACCGATTTTCGGCAGTGAATCCGAAGTTCGTCTCCGTTTTCGTTTCCGCCTTCGGGAATGACTTCGATGTCGGTGGCGATTTCGGGAATTCTCTGATTGAGATCGCATACGAATTTAAGACGGGTCAGGCTTACCTGAAATATTAACGGTTGGAATTTTAAACACTGTCCTAATTAATCTTGGAATTATTTAAATAATTTATAAAATCGAATCTAGATAAAGGGTTGTTTTGTTTTAATTCTTAGATACATGGCCAAAACCAATTTTTAAGGAATTTTCAGGCCTTCCTTCTTCCTTCAGTTTAACATTTTGAAAATTTGCTTGTAGTAAGTATTAACGTTTTTGTAGCACAGAAAGGAAAGTTTATTACTCCCTTAGGCCCATGTCAAGATAAAAGTCACTTTTTGATGCACTCTGATCTACCACTTGTTTTTCTTGGAGCTTTTATTTTCAAGGGGGTTCTTGGGGTTCGGGGGATCTTAATTTTTCGTAGTTTTATCTATAACTATACTTAGTTTCATTTTTTGATGGGGGTTCTGGGGGTTCTTGGGGGTTCTTAACTTTTCGAAGAGATTTGGTCCGTAACTACATATATTTTGTTTCAAATTTTTGATGGGGAGGTTCTTGGTGTTCTTGGGGGTTCTGAAATTTTTTCAAAAGATTTGATCCTCCACGTTTAGTTTTAAGTGTTTGCTGGAAGATCTGAGGGTTCTGGAGTCCTGGAGTCTGACTTTGATCTAGGACGAACTTGTTTTTCTTGTCGTCAGCTTTCGATTGATACCAGACATGTGCAGGAGGGGAAATTCTGGGGTGGGGTGAGCCGGCGGCCGAAGCCGCCGGAAAGCCGGATTTTTCCGGTTTTTTTGCCCAAAAAACCGGAAAAATCCGGAATCTGGGGGGTGAGGGACCCCTCTGGGGGGGGGGAGGGAGAGCTCCAGGTCTGGGGGAGGGATGAAACCCCCTCCAAACCCCTCCCAAGCACATGTATGATTGATACCCATATTGTGGATATTGGACGTAGCATATGCACAAATTTCAGTCTAATTTTATGAGAAAAGCCAGAAGGTCCCCCCCAGTACACCCTGGTTATATGCTACAAATTTGATGACTGATTATTCTCCTATGGCGAATAACTTTGGTTATGCACTAGTCAACGCTCTAAACGGGCAGTTTAATAGAACATAACAGCACAGTCTTGAACGAAAAACGAGTACTTAAATTATTTTCTTGTGTAACAACTGGCTAGGAAATAGGTATAAACAGGAAGTGAAGCTCCTAACCCTACAGATAACAATAACAAAAACAACCACTACTGAAACTGAAAACAGTATCATAAATCATTCGCTTTTGAAGTATGGATCCCAAGACATAAAGCTTCAGCATTTGCCAAATAGAACTAGGCTATACATTGAGACTTCCCCCACTAAAGCCTGGCACTTGGGACTAAGTTCTAATTGAGCCTAGGTTGCCTGGTATCCAGCTAGTGGGTTACCTGGATTAATCATCTGGCAAACCTTAGCAACGGACTAGCCTAAAACTTCTGAAACTGAGTTTCACCTTCTGGTACAACTGCAGACGTGGATCTAGCAAACTGGCTTATAGCTAATTATCGGCTGGTTGGCACCAAAAACTTTAGTTGTGATGTAAAACTGAGAAAAGCGTAGACACTGGAAGATTACGTAAATTCTTTGTCGGTGACAGCCATATCTTCAGAATATATTAATAATAGCAATAGACTGAAAGATGACAACTGACAAGCTCAAAGTGTGGTGACCCCCTATTTGTAAGGGATGTACTCAAAATTCAATCCGTATATACGTTTTATTTGATACGTTTTATTAGAAAACGTATATACGTTTTAGGCTAGTTGAAAATACGTTTTCTTAGATTGTTTCAGACTTTTTGCTGTCTCAAAAAAACTAACGTTTTCTGAATGATTCTCTTTAGCTGCAACAATTCAGCCTGTAGCAGTTACTTAAGGTTCGGCTGACTTTACACTGAATTCACAGTGTTAAGTTTTTTAACTTGGAGATTAAAGAGCCAGAAATCACGAACATGTGTTTGTTAATATATACGGCTAAAGGGAATATGGGCTTTTTCTTTGATACAGTCTTTCAGCTTGCTGCAGGTGCAGTCTTCAAAGAGAGATTTGTAAAGCGATACTGTAAAAACTAAAAATACGCTTTGGCGAACTGAAAAATAAGCTTTAAAAGCGCATTTAGAAAACGCATATACGGTTTATCGAGAAAACATTTTTGAGTACATCCCTAATATATACTGTACTTCTAAACTTGGAAAACTAAAAAATCGTCAATTTAATTTTCAAACATTGGCTGTTATGAGTCAGATGCTAATGCAAATCACAAAGTTAGAATAAATTCAGTTTTAGCTGTAGGTTTGCGGTTGTGAAACGTAAGCGTCGTTGCAATTCCCATTCAATTTTGCTTAATTTATTCAAAAACTTAGATTCTCTGCAACTCTTTGGACAAACATATTATATAGGCTAGGACGGTTAAATAAATTTTTTGGCCATTTTTAATTACAAATACATTGTAAAATCACATATAGTTACTGTCTAAAGTACTACAGCTGAAATTATTTAGGGTTGTTGAGATACTATCAATGAAAAACATACATAATGGCAACTGGAACAAAATATCAGTAGGTAATGTAGTCTTACCATTCACCTAAAAGTCTTTTCGTGGTACATACATACATGGTCCAAAAATAAAATTTTTGCAGACATGAAATAAAAGAAACATGGGTATGATAGCCTTAGTATTATAATTTTATCTACACATTGCTTTCATGATGATTAGTCATTCATTAGTCACCATTTTCTAACTAATTGAACCTGAATCAGTTAGACAATGACTGTTACCTTCATTTCTTTAAGTTAAAGTTCTGTGAGCAAAACGAAATGCTAAATTACTGACAAGAATGCTATCACTTTATGTCTTCGATTATTATTGAATCTTGCAACCTATGAGTTAAGTAACAGTTGAGGAAAATCTAAAATTCGATTATTTGGATGCTGTAGATGCCTGCCAATAGTAAATCTTTTGATTTATTAATTTTGATTGTTTCAGCAATAAGGACAAATATTTTGACCTCGGAACGGTTGTGGGACCCTACGGAGTGCCTTATTGTGTCACTGATTTGGGTGCTGAGGCTTGCTTTCGCACTTGCTCCTTTGTTGATGAACCTCCGCGTAAGCAAGAGTTTACAGTAACAGACCCTTCCAGATATAACTTAAACTTAAGCTTAAAAAATGGCTGCAACTATGAAGAATCGTTGCAGACTGATCCTTTCAGCTTTCAAGGAAAGGAAACAAATAAAAATAAAATATAAATAAATTAGATAACCAAAAATTATTGACATTAACTAACCATTTCCAAAATTCATAGTTCCTCCACCGTAGGGAATAAGGGATAGGAAAAAGAAAGGGAGAAAAGGATAGACCCTCCTCAGTGATTTTTACTAAACAGTAAACATTTTTAGCAAATTTTAGCTAGTTGTTTTCAGAAAAGCCTCTAAAAACAGCTGAAAATTTTCATTTTCTAATAATTTTTGGCCAAACATAGTAACAATTTGCATATTTTGCCTAGTTTGTGGCACACTACACCTGTTTGAAATTTTACACTTTTTCAGGGATAGACCCCCCAGAATTGGACATGGACACATTTTTTGCGACCGCGACCGCCCCGCTACCGCAGACGTCGTGACCGCGACCGCCCGCGCCCGCGACCGCAACCCGCAAGCAAATTTTGTCACCGCAAAAGTTTGAGTTATTAACCTTCAATTCTATGCAAATCAATTTTTTCTCTTATTTTTAAGGTAGTCACTATGTTTTACAGCTATATACATCACCTCAGTCGATATACAGATGTAAACGAACATAAACCGGCATAAAATCAATAAATTTACAAAATTGAAATTACACAAAAAGATGTTAAACAAATTAAAAAGCCGAAACTACACAGTAGGTAAAGACAGACAGTCCTGTCCAACCACTCAAAACATTCTACTAAAATAACAAAATAAACAGCAAATGTGAAGCTGATAATTCGTCCACCGAGGGTGACTACATAGATGAAAAATTCAAAAAAAACTTCGAAGCGTTTACTAGAAATTGGCCCAAATAACTACGATATAGTAGAAATTTGCGGTCATTGCGGTTATGAAAATTTGACCATGACCGCGACCGCGTCCGACTCTGAGACCCCCCCTCCCCAGAATTGGACTCTGTGTTAATGTATGTTTTCAGTGATGAATGAAACTTATCTGGGAGTAAATTATTGGTGGATGTTGGGACGAATGAACGAGGATTGTGACTCCAGTTGTGGCGACATTGGTCTGCGTTGTTCCTTTGTACAGTATTATAACAGAATAAACCCGCTAAATATTGGAAAGGTGTGTAACTTTTTTCGATGTCTTCAGATTGCTTATGTTCTCGATATGTGTAATATTAGTTTTAAACTACTTTACTCTGATAAAAATAGTTAATTTTACCATGGTTTCTAGTTCAATAATATATAATGCTACCATGACTAAGAAGAAGAGTAAGCCACTTGATAGCAGCGTGATCGGTGCTCTGACCAGAATACGGAATAGTTTGCCGTTTGAGAGGAAAAGGGTGGGGTTTTTCCCATTACCTCTCCGAAGAAGCACCGAAGAAGCCCAATCTGACGGATTAAGTTGAAATTTGGTTGGGGTAGTTTTTTGGACATGCTGATTTCAAAAGTGCAAAAATTCTAAATTTTAAAAATTTTAAAACTGTAGTTGGTAAGGGGGAGCCAAAGAGGTCAACAAAAATTTTGCCCATGATTTGGCTGAAAACTTATATACAGATTTTCTGGGACGCTGAGCATGAATGCAATATCCGTTTTTCGATTCAGCTTTTCGTTTGCTCCGCGTAAGCTTACATCTTAAGCTTACAACTTTAGTTTATATTAATCATCAGGTCCCAAAACCTACCCTACCAAATTCCAACTCAATCCGTCAAATTGTGCTTCTTCGGTGCTTCTTCAAAGCTGTGGGAGGGGATAATCGGAAAGACCCAAAGGGTGCACCAACAGCCAGTCTGAATGCAGAACGAGACCTGCGTTTGGCGTGATTCTCAAAATCAACCAAGAGGATCCAGGTAGTTCGTACCAAAATTTAACAGCTCCCGTGGCAAGAACAGGCCAATCATCTAACTCTATAAATGAAACGACACCACGAAGAGCATATAGATCAGAATTGGTTGACAGTGTTAGATTCTGTCTGCTTTGGACCTTCTAGAATATCCTAATTCCACTGGCACGTTCCCGTTGGTCGTTTGTGCCAGACCTGGAACACTGTGACACCAAACCATTTAAGAAGGATGTAAAGAAGGAGATACTGAAGACCCGTGGCGCCATAATTCCATTCTACCGTCCCAATATGAGCCCGGAGGACGAAGATGAACCCTTCTCGGACCGGGAACTGTGGCAGTTTCAGCAGAGCGGCTGCTACTTCTATCACAGGACGGAAGTTAAGGCCAACCCCTCCTGTTCCGATAAGTATATCTATGCCATGCGACTGTGCTCCTGTCTTGGCGGTAGGACAAATTAGTACATTAAATTAATTAATTAAATTAATTTAATTAATTTAATTGATTAAATTAAGTAGGTCAAGTCAAATTAGTATATTAACTTAATTTATTAAATTAAATTTATTTAATTAAATCTATTGTCAAATTAGTACAATTAAATTAGCATTTTGTACAGGACTGTTTCGAAATCTGGCATGTGAAATTAGTATGTTGATAGAGGTTTAGTGATATCCTTATGCGTTGCCTGACATTATCCATAAAAAGTTTGACCATCCTTCACATACAACCGTTGGCACGATTTTTGTAATAAATTTTGAAAACAGCCTTCATAGCCATTTATGTCCAGACTCTGCCCGATTATTACCTACTTAGCGCACTGTTAACGCGTTTATAAGACACGAAACACTAGGACGAGAGCGAAAGTACAATGCCATATCACAGTGGATTAATATATAATTACTGCATACTACTGAAAGCCAAATTATAACGCTTATGTTGCAGTTAAGCCACGATATAGCAACGAGACCAGTGTTCCTAAGCCAGTAACATCCGTATCAGCCAAGCCAGTAACAACAAGTACAACAACTTCAACCCAATCTACTACCAGTTCTGCAACATCTACCACTGCTAGCGGAGCTAAACAGGAACTGTTTGCTGGAAGACTTGTAACCGAAGAAATCGTCTCAACTACATCGATTGGAACGGCTTTTCCAGAAGTGAAATTGGAAGGTACTATATAGATAGGCTGCAATGCATAGTGTAA
>JASAND010028382.1:0-50936 GCA_030248195.1 Trissonchulus latispiculum | reverse complement strand
AATCTCCAGATGCTGGTCACTACACAGCGTTTGTGCGGATGGGAAGAGCTGGGTGGATAGAGATTTCGGATGATTCCCATTCTGCTAGATCAACCTTGCCTACTGGGCTTCGCGACATTCGCATACTCATTCAGAAAAGAGGAAACTATGCCTAAGGAATTTATGTATGTATTTTGGGTTGTATCGCTTAGAAACATGTGCTTGTATGTATGTATTTGCCTAAATGGTGTTGCTTTATGTGCATCTGGCGTTTTCCTAGGCAAAACTTCCCGGAGGAAAGGGAAATTTTTAACAAAATGCTAGCTATTTTTGCCGCTGAGCTAAATCGTTAACCGTTTTCGACCTAAATGGAAGCTTAAAAAAAGGGTCTGGCTTTCGGGGAAGGCTGGCGTTTGCGGGCAGATCATAGTTTTTGGTTATACATAGCACTTTGCTAGTGGCACACTCTTAGTCTTGTGTATATTAGATTTGACTTCTTTCTAAGTGTTTGCTTTAACTTACATTGGTTTATTTACATGCATTGTTGTTGCAAGATGGTCAATGAATAATGCGGGTAGAAACGCAAACTGGGGCTGACCCAATGCTGCTGGATGCTTCTACCTTGCGCGGTTGCGATGGACAGGTGGAATTGATACCCTGTACAGCGAGGGGTCGTATCTATCTTTTGGGTTCCGCTGGTGCTAAAGTGGGTGGATCAGTTGATGGAGAGAGCGCTGATGCCGCTGCCGCCACTAACGCTGTACAGCAAGGACAGGAGTCATAATCTGGGTAAATTTATCTAACAGGTTTTACTGCTTCATTTGCGACATTTATTCAATCTAACGGATGAAACAGGTTGTTAGCGGTCATAGCTTAAAATCCTTGCGTGGGTGTGGGTACGGTGGCGTTTTTTGGCACATTTGGCTGCGGCTGCTGGAACAAAAGCGGAGAAGCTTTATGTTTCCTGCTTATTGCAGGTTCTTCTAGATAATATTAGTTTATTTTCGTGTCTTTTAGCTGCAGCTATGGTTGAACCGTATGGAACTTGTTTGGTGTCTGGAGGCGTTGAAAGCTGCTTTATTGGACTCGACTACGATCTTTGTTTACTTCAATCCGTCTTCTTATTATATTTTTATGAATATGTATATACTTTGTGTATTTTTCTTTATACAAATCTCAGTTATTGGTACCTCAGTTGAAATCTCAGTGACAGTATCCACGGACAACCTCAATTTGTTTTCTGTATTTGTTTTTAATGTCAGTTTCTATGCTTTATTTATACGTTGGATTTATGTGTGCCCTTCAATGCTTAATGTTATGTTGTCCACTGCTGTTTTGTAAATGTTAATTTCTGCATTTTAAATGTCTGCTTCCATGCTTTACTTTTACGTAGAATGTAAGATACCATTCCATTTAGTTATATATATATTTGTATTTTTTAATTGTTGTGTGTTTCTATGCTTTACTTTTTCTTAGAATTCATCATGTCATTCTATAAACACTGTGGTGCGCCAATGTGAATGATGCTTAGTATTATGTTTCTGTATTTGTTTTTAATGTCAGTTTCTATGCTTTATTTATACGTTGGATTTATGTGTGCCCTTCACTTTATGCAGTACAGCGCATATAGATGCTTAATGTTATGTTGTCCACTGCTGTTTTGTAAATGGTAATTTCTGCATTTTAAATGTCTGCTTCCATGCTTTACTTTTACGTAGAATGTAAGATTCCATTTAGTTATATATATATTTGGACTTTGGACTTCGGACTTTCCGAGTTCTGTCGAGTCTGCCAAGGGTTCGGGGAAAAGTGGATTGTGCCGTTTTGTGTTGACAGGTTTTGTTCTTGATGTTATTGCACTTGTCTCAATTTAGTATCTGTTTACTTAATGCGGTGTGCTTCCAGTCATTATTGTGGTGTGCGTATTTCCGGTTCTTAATTTATTTTTGCTGTATATACTTCTATAATTTTTTTTAGTTTTTACGTGTAGCTAGGATTAATAGATTTAGAGTTTCTATATGTCTTGAGCTTTGTTTCTTCCTTATTGCATTAGTGGAAGGTTTAACTTCAAACATTTGCTTATCAGGTAGTTGCTTTCGTACTGCATTAGGCTTTGCAGATGCATTAGTCAGTTTGTAGTTTGACGATAAGAATTTGTGCCTTCTAGTTTTATTCAACTCTTGCTGTTTTGTTCAACTGCTGTTTTTATTTGGAATTGTTTTTTGATTCTACTTGTACAGTTTTAATCGTTGTGAAATCAAAGTAAATTACAGTTATATATTTGTTCTTTATTCCATACAATAAACACAGATGAGTATTTGTGACCGTAGACTGAAGGTTTCTTTGCCATAGGCCAACCCAGCCTCTAATGATGCACTCGTGTCTGCGACTGCTAAGGTGCCGGTATCAAGCCCGGGTGAATGCAGAGTGCGGGCGGTGGGGCAAACCCTCAGCGAATTAGCTGGACGATTCGGTATGACTAGTTGATCATGCGGAGGCAGGCCACAGCGGATGTTTCACGTGTTGTTCTAAATGCCTTAAGAAAACTAAGTTACCCTACATGTATATATATACAGGCATCTGTTTACTTTTTCGTGCGGGAAAAGGCCAGGTCTACAGCGGAAAAATACAAGAAACTAGTAACAAAAATGCCCTAACGGTCATTGCTAAAGGGGAGAATAGGGAAATGCTGCTAAAGCGGAAAAATGCCAATAGTTTTGTGCAGATTAATCGCGCCTAAAATTATTGAAACCAGCTTTTTGGCGCAGAATAGGGAATCTAGCCAGCGCCTAAAATTATTGAAACCAGCTTTTGGCGCAGAATAGGGAATCTAGCCAGCGCCTAAAATGATTTAAACCAGCTTTTTGGCGCAGAATAGGGAATCTAGACAGCGCCTAAAATGATTCAAACCAGCTTTTTGGCGCAGAATAGGGAATCTAGCCAGCGCCTAAAATGATTGAAACCAGCTCTTTGCTGCAGAATAGGAAATCTAGTCAGCGCCTAAAATGGTTGAAACCAGCTCTTTGGTGCAGAATAGGTGAACTAGCCAGCGCCTAAAATGATTGAAACCAGCTTTGGTGCAGAATAGGTGAACTAGCCAGCGCCTAAAATGATTGAAACCAGCGTCTGGGGCAGAATAGGCGCCTCTCGCCATCCACCCTATTCGCGTGAACTCGAAGGATTATCGTAGAATGAACTTTGCAAATAAGCACTTGACAATTGCGTGGATACCTGTGTCTTTGTGTATCTGTTAGAGTGCATCGGCAGTTTCTCGTGAAGGAATAGTTACCAGTTAGTTTTAGGTGGAGGGATGGCCCGTTGGCACAACCAGTGTCAGGTTTCCCTCTTGTACATGTGTACAGCTGAATGTATAAATGACGCATTCTGCTAACCTTAGTTTGCAGCGGAGATGTGGCGGTTGAGGTAGGTTGTAAATCGTCATGTTGAAATCAACGTACTTGTACGTAGACGTGTGTGTATATATTATATATATCTTCGCTGTCGTGGTGCTGAATTTAAGTGGGTCTAAGTTACGAACACAACTGGGCTTTCTCACATGCAAGGTCATGCTTAGCCGCATTTCTGTTAGGGCGCCGTAGCTAATTCTGTTTGGCATATCGACTGCTTAATATTCATTCCGTTCAGTCACACCGAAGATCGCACTACGTCGCCCCGTCACTTTATTCAGTACAACTCATTGTGCGAAATTACTTTTTCATTTCGACTCACAACTTATCTCATAAGCTTTCTCAAACCAAACCAACCAAACTTACGTATCTGAGCACTTCACGCGAATAGGGTGGATGGCGAGAGGCGCCTATTCTGCCCCAGACGCTGGTTTCAATCATTTTAGGCGCTGGCTAGTTCACCTATTCTGCACCAAAGCTGGTTTCAATCATTTTAGGCGCTGGCTAGTTCACCTATTCTGCACCAAAGAGCTGGTTTCAACCATTTTAGGCGCTGACTAGATTTCCTATTCTGCAGCAAAGAGCTGGTTTCAATCATTTTAGGCGCTGGCTAGATTCCCTATTCTGCGCCAAAAAGCTGGTTTGAATCATTTTAGGCGCTGTCTAGATTCCCTATTCTGCGCCAAAAAGCTGGTTTAAATCATTTTAGGCGCTGGCTAGATTCCCTATTCTGCGCCAAAAGCTGGTTTCAATAATTTTAGGCGCTGGCTAGATTCCCTATTCTGCGCCAAAAAGCTGGTTTCAATAATTTTAGGCGCGATTAATCTGCACAAAACTATTGGCATTTTTCCGCTTTAGCAGCATTTCCCTATTCTCCTCTTTAGCAATGACCGTTAGGGCATTTTTGTTACTAGTATTTAAATTGTGAGCTCAGCAGCAAAAATGGTTATTGGTTTGCCGCTACTTCCGAAGGAAAAGGGCAAACCCTTATTCTCGTCGTGTTATTATTATTATTGTGTTGCCCACCATTCCAAAGGAAAAAGGGCAACCCTTTCTACTGTCTGTTTATTCTTATTATTATTAGCAGGTGGGTGTCCCCCCCCTAGATCTCGAGATTGGGAAGGGGTACAGGGGTGGTTCATACCTCATTTTGAAGAGCGTGAAAAGAAGGTGTGCATGTGTGAATTTCATCGTTCTACTCCCACCCAGTCGACCAGGGCAGGGAATTTAATTTTTAAAAATCGTAAGGGGGGACCAAGGCGATTCTCAAAAATGGTCAAAAACTTTTTGTCTCAGATTTGGTTGAAAAGTCGGTCCTAGGGTAATTCGGGGACGCAGATTCCAAATCTGCAATCGAAATTTTTCTAGGTTTTGAGAATCTCGAGATATGGCCAAAAGTTACACTGTTGGAGACCGCAAAAGTGAGCAACCTGCTCAGAAACACCTAATATCTGTGTTTTTGGACTCGTTAGTCAAGTTTAGCCGGCGGATTTGCTAGGATACCCTTTAAAAAGAAGTGTCAAGTAATTTTCAGCGATATTTAGTCGAAAGTTCTTTATCCCAACTGCCCTTTTATGGGCAACCATTTTCAGATGAAGGTGTCAAAAATGGTCAAAAAATTTATATCACCGATTTGGATGAAAAGTCGGTCATAGGGTAATTCGGGGACGCAGATTCCAAATCTGCAATCGAAATTTTACTAGCTCGTATGGATCTCGAGATATGGCCAAAAGTTACACTGTTGGAGACCGCAAAAATGAGCTAACAGCTAGAAACGCCTATTATCAGTGTTCTTTTGAACTCGTTAGTCAAGTTTAGCCGGTGGATTTGCTAGAACACGGAGTAGAAGGGTGTATCAAGTAACTTTTAGCTATATTTAGTCGAAAATTCCTTATCCCAACTGCCCTTTTATGGGCAACCATTTTAAGATAAACGCGTCAGAAACGCTTTATCTCTGATTTGGTTGAAAAGTTGGTTCTAGGATAACCCGAGAACGCAGATGCTAAATCTACAATCGAAATTTAGTCAAAATATCACTTATCCCAACTGCCTTCTTAAGGGCAACCATTTGTATGAAGTAGTATATATTCAAGGTATACTTGAATGAAAAATCACTTATCCCAACTTTCTTCTTAAAGGCAACCATTTGTATGAAGTAGTGTTAACAAAGTGTAATGGGAAAATCGCTTATCCCAACTGCCTTTTTAAGGGCAACCATTTGTATGAAGCAGTATTAACAAAGTGTAATATAAAAATCACTTATCCCAACTGCCCTTTTAAGGGCAACCATTTTAGGATGAAGGTGTCGTCATTATTGTATTCGAACAAAACCAAACATGTTAAAGAGGAACCCATTTCCTGAACGAGAGGCTATCAAAGTCTTAGGAAATACAGCTGTAACCCAAATGGAATATGCAGGTGGGCAACACACTCTCGCAGTCGCTAGTTATTGTGTTGCCCACTTTTCCAAAGGAAATGGCAACACCTTGTTATTGGTCTGTGCTTATTATTATTATTATTATCCGTCTGTCCCCCCCCCCCTAGATCTCGAGATTGGGAAGGGGTACAGGGGTGGTTGATACCTTATTTTGAAGCCCTTGACTAGGACATCTCCCGGAAGCGAGATGGCTTCGATACCTTCCGGATTCCGGGAATGGTGAATCCCGGAATTTTTAAAATGGTAAGGGGGGACCAAGGCGAAATTTCAAAACCCAAAATTTTGTCAAAAATTTTTTGTCTCCGATTTCGCTCAAAAGTTGGTCATAGGGTAACTCGACCACGCTGATTTGGAAACTGAAATCGAAATTTCCGGAAAATTTCCGGATTTCGAGATATTTGACCCGGAAAATTCCGGATTTTGAAAAATTTCTCCAAAAGTGGTCAATATGGCACTCAAATGAAAGATCTCGTCGAGCTGAGCAACTTTCCTTCTAGCGACATTTTCCGAAAATGCGTCTAGCGAAAGTTATGTCCGAAAAACTGAAAATCCGGGAATTCACGAAAATCCGGATTTTGGGTCGAAAAATTTTTTGTCGCCGATTTCACTCAAAAGTTGGTCATAGGGTAATTCGACCACGCTGATTTCGAAACTGGAATCGAAATTTCCGGAAAATTTACGGATTTCGAGATATTCGCTCCGGAAAATTCCGGATTTTGAAAAATTTCTCCAAAAGTGGTCGATATGGTACTCAAACGAAAGAGCTCGTCAAGCTGAACAACTTTCATTCTTGCGACATTTTATGAAAATGAGTCTAGCGAAAGTTATGGCAGAAAATAAACAGAAAAACCTGTTGTGGGCAACACATTCTTGCAGTAGCGCTAGTTATTGTGTTGCCCACTTTTCCAAAGGAATGGGCAACACTTTGTTATCGTTCTGTGCTTATTATTATCCGTCTGTCCCCCCCCTAGATCTCGAGATTGGAAAGGGGTACAGGGATGGTTAATACCTTATTTTGAAGCACTTGACGAGGACATCTCCCGGAAGCAAGATGGTTCCGAAATTCCGGGTTTTGAAAATTCGGATTTTTTCCGGTGGTAAGGGGGGACCAAGGCGAAATTTCAAAAATCCAAAATTTGGTCAAAAATTTTTTGACTCCGATTTTGCTTAAAAGTTGGTCATAGGGTAATTCGACCACGCTGATTTCGGAACTAGAATCGAAATTTCAGGAAAATTTACGGATTTCGAGATACTCGACCCGGAAAATTCCGGATTTTGAAAAAATTTTCCAAAAGTGGTCGATATGGTACTCAAATGAAAGAGCTCGTCGAGCTGAGTAATTTTCATCATTTCTGTATTTTCCGGAAATGCTTCTAGCGAAAGTTATGGCCGCAGATTGGAAAATCCGGAATTTCCGGAAAAAAACGGGATTTTCAAAAGCTCGTTGAAACACGGACAATATGGTGCTTAATCGAAAGCCCTTTTAGTCCTGGGACAGATTTCCTGAACAGAAATAGCATAACAGGTATATATCGAGCTAAGTTTATATCCCAAAGGAACATGTAGTGGGCAACACATTCTTGCAGTAGCGCTAGTTATTATTATTATTATTCTTCTTCTTGTCCCCCCCTATTAACTCAAGCTAGGCTCAACGCCCGGAGCTGAAATTTGGTGGGTATGTGGGGGTTGGTCCCAAACCTGGCCCATTTTAATTTCATCGCTCTAGACCCACCCAGTCGACCAGGGCAGGGAATTTAATTTTTTAAAATGGTTCTGGTTTAAAGGGGGGTTCCGGTTCTCTGGCAAGGCGATTCTCAAAAATGGTCGAAAACTTTTTCTCTCCGATTTGGTTGAAAAGCATGTCCTGGGGTAATTCGGGGACGCAGATTCCAAATCTACAATCGAAATTTTTCTAGCTTTTGAGAATCTCTAGATATGGCCAAAAGTTACACTGTTGGAGACCGCAAAAGTGAGCACACTGCCCAGAAACGTCTAATATCGGTGTTTTTTGAACTCATTAGTCAAGTTTAGCCCTGTGGATTTGCTAGGACACCCTTTAAAAAGAAGAGTAAAGTAACTTTCAGCAATATTTAGTAGAAAATTTCTTATCCCAACTGCCCTTTTATGGGCAACCATTTTCAGGTGAAGGTGTCAAAAATGGATAAAATCTTTTAATCTCTGATTTGATTGAAAAGTAAGTCCTGGGGTAATTCGGGGACGTAGATTCCAAATCTGCAATCGAAGTTTTTCTAGCTTTTGTGAATCTCGAGATATGGCCAAAAGTTACACTGTTGGAGACCGCAAAAGTGAGCAAACGGCCCAGAAACGCCTAATATCTGTATTTTTTGAAGTCGTTAGTCAAGTTTAGCCGGTGGATTTGCTAGGACACCCTTTAAAAAGAAGTGTTAAGTAACTTTTAGCGATATTTAGAAGATTATTTCTTATCCCAACTGCCCTTTTATGGGCAACCATTTTCAGGTGAAGGTGTCAAAAATGGATAAAATCTTTTAATCTCGGATTTGATTGAAAAGTAAGTCCTGGGGTAATTCGGGGGCGTAGGTTCCAAATCTGCAATCGCAATTTCTCTAGCTTTTGTGAATCTCGAGATATGGTCAAAAGTTACACCGTTGGAGTCCGCAAAAGTGGGCAAATTGTTTAGAACAGCCGGATCAGCACTTTTTTCGAAGCCGGTAGTCAAGTTGAGCTGTGGATTTGCTAGGACTCCCTTTAAGAGGGTCTATCAAGTAACTTTTAGCGATATTTAGTGAAAAATTACTTATCCCAACTGCCCTTTCAAGGGCAACCATTTCCCGAAAATCGACGCTACAAACTTAGCTGCCTAAAGAAAGAAGCGGCGGCAAACCATTCATGCCAGTTTAGCTTGTTAATATATATTTCTGATGGAAAATAGTTAACAGATATTTCTGATCGGATAGGAAGCCAAGGAATATTTCATTGAGGCATCACATTATAAGCGTTATACTATAAGAAGCGTGTAAGCATGCTTGTATTGGATTAAACTGGGTCAAGCTCTTTATTGTTTATTTCGTTCTTGAAACTGGTTGATTTTATAGATCCATATACATTTAACCGAAACATGAAAACCAGATTTTCATCCTTGGATATTGTGGCTGCCGTACAAGATCTGCAATCTCTTTGTAGCTATCGAGTTGTGAATGTTTATGATGTCAACAGCAAAACTTACCTGATACGGCTTCATAAGTAGGTTTCTATTTTAGTGTATGTATTTTAGAAGTCTGTTGGCTTGCCGTTAGGGCGGACCTGGATCCATCCAGACCCGGATCCGGGTACTCGGATCTAAAAAGACTACAGTTTTCATTTCAAGCCTTCACTGCAGTCTTAAATTTTAATGCAACTTTACTACTGTAATAGTGTGAATAAAACCTGTGATAAGCTTTAGGTAAATTTATTTTACGCTTTGCGACAATTTTTATATGATTTGAGTGTTAGGGCTAACAACAAAATTGGGATCTCGTTTGGATATTGGTAGCAGTTTTTGTCATGAGTCCGGAGACAGTGTGAGACTGTCCTTATGATAAGTTACGATTGCTCTGGAGGAAAGAAGGTGAACGAATTTTTGTTGGCTTGTATTTGAAAACAATGTCCTTGAGTTTAAATGAGGTTGTTTACTAAATTTACTTTTGCGCACATTGCAAAATTTGACACTAAGTTAATTCGAATTATCATATTTCTACTTTCAATTCCAGTTACATATTTTGTTTCTAGCCCAGCAGAGCAACATAGATTAGAAAGACCTCTGCTAGGCATCAACTAAACATTGTATCTCAATGCTTACTAACACATGGTTCACCCAACTTTTATTGGAAAAGAAATGAATAAGTTAAAATGTTTTAACATCACTAAATGTACCAAAATCCAGTTTTCTTCAGTATTTTGCACCCGGACCCGGATTCGGACCCGCGGGTACCCGGACCCGGCGCCAACTCTGTGTTTATTCAATTGTTCGTTTTCATTTTCATGAAGAAACTTACTTTAGTGCTGAAAGAAATGGGTTTCCCCTTGAACCGACCATGGACACTACCTCTCTGACCGCCTTTTCACTTTTGTTTAACTTCACCTAGATAATTATATTGTTTGATTTTAGCTATATATATCTGCTTTGTAAGCCTGTGAGGAAATGTTTGCTTTTTAAAGTTTTCTCCTTTCTAGAACTGAAAGCAAAGCAGTGATACTCCTGGAATCAGGAATCCGCCTGCACCGCACTGAATTTGATTGGCCTAAAAACACCTTTCCATCCGGCTTTTCGATGAAACTAAGAAAGCATCTCAAGCAAAAGCGACTAGAATCGGTTCAGCAGTTGGGGAACGATAGAATAGTTGATTTGCAATTTGGTTCAGAGGGTTATGCCTGTCATGTCATCATAGGTTGACTATTTTTATTGGTTTGTAGCTTTTCTTTTTCTTTTGAGCGAAAAACTCTCAGCAGATAGAGAAGATTTATATCACTTTTTAATTGACATGCAGTCTGAGTTGCAGGCAACAAATTGATTGAACTTATGACATTTTATTCGTGGGAGACTAATGATAAAATGGGGTTGAGACTGGTGGCTTGCTCTTCGTAATTATTCACGGAATTACATACATTACAATTACATAAACTGAGTAATTTATGCCTTAACAAAAATAGTTCTCTGCACAAAAACTATAGTCGGACCATAATGGTATATATTTTGTGTCACAGTATCTGGGAATCAGTTATCACATTGTTATTTCTTTTCTCATTTGTTCTAGAGCTCTATGATCGTGGTAATATTATTCTGACGGATCAGCATGGAATTGTTCTGAATATTTTGCGTCCACGAACGGATAAGGACACTGACGTGCGTTTCAGTGTACATCAGCCTTATCCCTTCGATTTAGCTCGAGTCGGGTTGACCTTGCCTACTGTTTTGCAAGTGCGTTCTTGGTTTGAGGACTCTGTTCCTAATGAGCCGCCTGGAGAAAATGCTGCCAAGAAATCAGGAGGGGCCATTACTTTAAGAAAATTGTTGATGGGAAAGTTAGTATACGGCCCTGCCCTGCTGGAGCACTGCCTCTCTGCTGCAAATCTGAACCTAAATCATCAGTTGGGCAAACAGTTTTGCCTTGAGCGAGATTTTGATCAAGTCTGGGCTGCTTTGCAGCAGGCTGATCAAATCTATCATCGAATTAAGGAATTCGGAGCTGGGACAGGTTTGTCTCTTGCTTGCATATAATCATAATTATCTTTGCTGTACAGTACGTATTTTCATATTAGATTTTTTGTCTGATAATGTGAAAAATATGACCTGAATATATTAAGCAGCTTATTGTACTTGAGTTTTGCGACAGATTTTTTTGTTTTATTCATCTGCTTTTTAGGATATATTATCCTAAAGCGAAAGAAAACTGGTACAACGACTGACGGAGATTCTAAAACCTGTGAACTAGAAACATATGACGAATTTCATCCAGTTCTGTTTTCACAGCATGCCAAAAACGAGGCAGAGGAATCGAACAGTGCGAGTTTTCGTCAGTTTCCCAGTTTCAGCCAGGCTGTTGACGAATTCTATTCCTCCATCGAGTCCCAAAAATTGGACTTGAAGGCTGCCCAGCAGGAGGAGGTCCTCCTGAAAAAGTTGGACAACATTAAGGCTGACCACGAGCAACGATTGATTCAATTGCAGGTTGTCTATTGTGTTGATTTTTAGCCTGTTATTTAGTTGACTAATTTGGTTACTTTCCTTGTAGGAAGGAGTCGAAACTGAAGGACTGAGGTCGACTTATGCTAATTGGCTAATTTCTTCTGTGCTTTTATCCGCTTTCTACTGACTGTTGTCTCGGAATTTGATTGAAAGTTTACGGTTTCAGGAAGCACAACAGCGTCAAGCCTATCAAGCAGAGCTAATATTGCTGAATCAGAGCAACATAGATAATGCCATTTTAGTGATCAGAAACGCCTTAGCGAATCAGCTGAGTTGGGATCTGGTTCAGCAGATGATCGCTGAGGCTCAGGAAAAGGGTGATCCCATCGCAGCCATGATACGGTCCCTTAAATTGGATAAAAATCAGATGGTTTTGGCCCTTGATGACCCCTACGCCACTTCGAGCGACTCCGATGACGGAGAAGAGGAGGATAAGGGGGGAAAGCGGAAGGAGGGATCTGCTGAGAAACCGGCCCATGTCATGTTGGTTGACATTGATTTAGGCTTAGGTAGGTGGTCAGCTTAACTCGTCAAGATGGTTATTTTTATGCTTATCCATATACCGTGTCATTGTGTCCGTGAACATTATGACAATATGACATACTACCTATTTTTATTTTAGAACTAAACCTTATCGGCGATTTATGATTTTGAAAAAGGAGAACATAATTTATATGGATATGCATAGGGACGATGACTTAATTGGCTTAGCTACGTACCGTTACTATTTCTTAAGTTCAGACTATTTGCATTCAACTTTGTACTGGTGGTAGTCGCTGACCATACAGTTCCCAGGCGTTTAGCTTGGATGGATTGCAGAAATCGACCTAGAAATTATTGACACCGCTGGATTTTTTCCTGCAATATGGAAACTCCCATTTTTTAAAAGCCTGCGATCTTGTTACTGATGTCAGAACAAGTGCTTGCGTAAAAACAACGTCAGTTGTGAGCTCAGCGTCCTCAAAGTCAAAACGGCGCCATTTTTGAGGTCGTGTGACAGTCAGGGTATTCTTTAGGGTTCTTTCTGGGAGGGGGGGCTTTCCGGGGAGGGAGAAATTTTCTGAGGGGGAAGAGTTTTTTTGCAAAACTGAGCCAAAAAATGGTATTTTGCATGATGAAACGTAAAAAGTTCTCAAAAATGCCAGGGTCTAAGCTAAAAATAGTTATTTTTGCGAAAAAATCTCCGGCGCAGCCGGAACGTTTATGAAAATTAGCCTATTTTTGGCAAAAATTTGGGCATCCAAAAAACCCGGAGGGGGGAAGAGAAAATCCCGGGAGGGGGCGATTTCAGAGGGGGATGGCATTTTCGGGGGGAGGTCAATTTCGGCCTCTGTAAAAAATACCCTGGTGACAGTTCTAGGATTCTATCTCCATAACCACCAATGCTAGATTTCTCCGACCGTAAACGAGATGTCAAAATTTGCTAATAATACACGATTTGAATTCTACACTCTTGAAACATCCAATAGTTCGGCGAATTCAAGAAATTTGTTAGAATTTGCATTAAATTAGTCGTGCAAAATTTTGAATAGATTATTCCAATTCTTGTACATTTTGTGGCTGGAAACGGTTGTCTTTGGCATAAATCTTGTAAACGCTACTTACAGTCCAAAATACTACAAAATACCAGCCTTTTAAGGGGGGGGTAATTTTTTAAATTTATGATTTTTTGTTTATGGCAACGGTAACTTACGCAACACACAGTGTAAAACGAATAAAATCGTTCAGATCCCGCTGAGTTCGGTTATGTCATTTTCATGGTTAATTTTAGGTGCATTTCAAAATGCTCAACGCTACTTCACCAGCAAGAGTCAGGCGGCTGTGAAAGAGACCAAAACCCTCCACGCGTCCAAGAAAGCTCTGCGTCAGGCCGAGAAGCGAACTCAAGAAAGTCTGAAGCAAATGGAGGTTCGCACGGCCATTCAGAAATCACGAAAGCCTCTCTGGTTTGAGAAATTCTATTGGTTCATTTCATCAGAAAATTATCTGGTAATTGGCGGTCGTGATCGCCAGCAAAATGAACTTGTGGTGAAACGATACCTAAAACCTGGCGATGTTTATGTTCATGCCGATATACGCGGAGCTTCCAGTGTGGTGATTAAAAACCCTGCTGGTGGAGATATACCTCCGAAAACCTTGAACGAAGCAGGTAATGGCGGCTTACTGACATTTATACTCAAGTGAGCAAGGTAGATTTCTGCATTAACCTTTTCATAAGTTAATTCTGTGCTGCTTAACAAGATATAAAATGTTTGCTCTAACTTTATGGAGACGATATAGTGAGATATCTTCCAAACTATCGAAAGAAGAAACTTTGAAGTCCAATAGAAGTTGTAACTTGCCAGACCTTATGGGAAATGGTTCCTTCGTAAACCTTAAAGTATTGAGAGGTAAATGTTACCGTCATAGGGAATGCTCCCATAATTTTCTCCGTTCTGTTTGCATTTTTTAGGAACCATGGCCATCTGTTACTCGGCGGTCTGGGCCGCCAAAGTTGTGACAAGTGCGTGGTGGGTCGGAGCCGACCAGGTATCCAAAACAGCTCCTGCTGGTGAATACTTGACTACTGGAAGTTTTATGATTCGCGGGAAAAAGAATTATCTTCCTCCGGCTCAGCTAGTCTTTGGATTTGCAATCTTGTTTCGCCTCGATGATGAATCTGTGCCAAATCACAAAGGTGAGTGTGGAGGGAGACGGTTGTAATAGTTTGAGTTTTGAGTTTGCTTAATTATTTCTTTCTAAAGCTGAGCTGACATAAGTCGTCATCTCTGGCAGCATTTCTCTTTAGAAGAAGAGTAAGCCACTATAGGGCTCCTCGTCTTGGCATTGTTTAACGGTGCTCCGACCACAGTACGCGAATGTTCCCCCGATTGAGGAGAGGGGTCGACAGGCAATCCCCCCTCCGGATGGTGGGGGGAGCCGAAAGTGGTCCCTATCGGGGGGGGTCGCTCAAACAGGCTGAGTTTGGCTGCTTCTGATTGGCATCCCCCCATTGGGACCACTTGGCATATTGGCACATTGGCGTATTCTGGTCGTAGCACAGTTACGCAGTGCAAAGAAGAGCAGCCCTCTAGCTGTTTAATCTTAATAATTGCAATTATGCACTCTTGGTAGTTTGCTTTCAGGCGTGCAGCTGTAACCTAGATCCGGGAAATCAATGAATCTGCAATTTTTTGAGTAGAACGGTCCACCCATTTCCAAATGGGGGAACTTACCTACGCGTATTCTGATCGGAGGTCTATTATGCAATGAGACTTTCCTATTTATTCCTATTTTCAGCCGATATTCCTATTTTTCCTATTTTTTGTATTTGACCAGTGTAAAAAAGGTGAAGGTAAAGGTGACCCCTGGAGAATATCTCCTTCCCTGCTTCAGGGACAAGGGGTGCCGGTGCTCATCCCCGGATACACAGCCGTAGAGCCAGGAGTGTCACCTCAAATGATGACTACATCCGTGGAAGGGGGGCCGGCCCTTCAAGGCGTTAAGCCCTACACGGACTCCTGTTACCTTCCCACAATAGTGGTACCCATTTACCGACCAATTAAGGATTGATTGGCTAGAGCTCACGGCGAACCGATACGTGCTTAGTCCCTTGCTCAAGGGGATTTGTGAAAGCTTTCTGGTAGCGGGGATTCGAACCTCGGACTATCGGATCCGAAGTCGAACGCCTTAACCACTCGGCCGGCACGGCACTAAAGTGTAAAGTGTAAGTTTAACTTGGAATCTTGGTTATTTTTGGTGAACAGAACATAAAACTTTTTTAAACTTTGAATGACAAAATAAATTTTTAGAAAAATTTTGCGCCTTCGCCGCCACTGTTTTTCTTGCTTTTAAAACGTCGTCGTTTTACCTTTGCTTATATTAGTCCTCCAACTTACACTAGATATTTTATACCTTGGTACATGCTTGCTTTGCGTTAGTAAATTCATCTTATGGAAATCAAAAGCTTTCTACGACCGTGGCCACAACATTTTCCTGTTATAAAATTCTTAGTTATATATGAGCCAGCACGGATTAAATTAAATTCCCAAATGTTTGGTAATTGAGCCTACGTACGTACTTCGTAATTTGAATATGCTGTGCTCGTTGCACATTCACACCAGCTTTACTCATACGATAACCATGGGTGTTAGTGTTTTAGTTCTACCATTTTGGAAATGGTAGATTCCAACCCAAAGATAACGAATTAGAGATATGAGAAATTGCGGAGGGTCTGGGGTCCCAGCAAAATAGCGATTTTTTGTGAAATTGAGATTCAGTAGCGATTTTCTTGAGCACTTTGACTGGTCTTTTTCAGTAATTTTCACTTTCTGTCGCTAGCATGAGTGCGCAAAAGACCAACAGTTTTTGTCATTTCAGAAATAGAGTGCAGGCCAGAAGTCGGCAAATTTTCATAACTTTAAGGTTTGAAGCAGTTTTTAAGCAATATGTAAATGACTTCAGTCAGTTTTAGAAAATTCTGCTAATTTTTCAGAAACATTCAAAATTTTTGGGAAATTTCATTTTATCCCGCTAATTTTTAAAAAATTTTCCAACTTACCAAAAACACCTGGGTTTTCTTTAGTGGGGGGTGAGGGGGGGACCCCCCCACTTTTTGGGTTCCCCCCCCACTCGACCCCTCCACCCCCCACTCGTTTCCCCCCCCACTTTTTTGGGCTTCCCCCCCCACTCACTATAAGGTTTGCCTCCCAATGCCAGATCATGTATAACTGGTGTATCCAGCGGAACACCGGGGCAGCTAGGCAGGTCCGAAAGGGGAAGTCACAGTACCCTGCTGCTTTTTACCTCTGATCTTGGAAGTCCTGAGTAGTGGGTCCGAGCGTTATAAAGCTCACCCGGAGGTGGTAACAGTTCGGCTGGCTAGAGCTACTCAGGGCGAGGAGGAGATCAGGCCCCTTAGGCTTCAGTCATGACCCACCGGCGTGTGGACATGCTCTGGCTGATTGCTAACCTGATCCCCAGCTATGGGCAAATAGCAACCTCCAGGACTGGCGCCCCTGGTGTATCCCAGCCAGTAATTGCTCCATGAAAAAGTATGCCAGATTGTCCTCAGACCAATGCTAGGGTGATCCCCGCCACTTGGGTCTCCCCCCAGCCGGACGCCGATCGTGGATACCTGGGGCTGAGGGGACATGCTAACCGGGTTTCGGCACGTCCAAAGCCTCTTGGTTTCAAGCTATCCTCAAAAATTAACGTAGTGTCTTGGAATGTCCGCTCATTGCTCTCATTAGGAGCCCAAGAATTACTTGCCAAATCCCTAAGTGAAAGAGACGTTCAAGTGGCCGGCCTTTCTGAAACCCGTATCCCAGGATCCGGCAGCTGCTCAATAGCAACCCCGGCCGTGCCAGGTGACCAACCTCTCCACTCCAGTTACCAACTTTATCATAGTGGACCCACTGATGGATCTGGGCAACACGGAGTGTTTATTGCCATCAGCTCACGCCTTATTCCATCCATACTAGCCTTCACTCCAGTGTCGGAAAGAATTGCCTCCGTCCGACTAGCGACCGCGCCCTTTCCAACATCGATTGTCTGCTGCTATGCGCCAACCAATACTGCAGACGACGATGCCAAGGATGCCTTCTATCACATGCTCGGGGAAGTTGTTGCCGACATTTGCAAAAGCGACCTTTTGGTAATACTAGGAGATTTCAACGCCACCATCGGTAAAAAGCTCCCCTGTGAATATTGCGTCGGAGACCATTCTATAGGTATTCGAAACGATAATGGCGACCGCTTTGTCTCATTCCTGGCACATAACCGCCTGCTGGCGGCGAATACAATCTTTCGCCACAAACGTCGCCATTTGGAAACATGGGCATCAAACGACGGTAGAACGAGGAAACAGATAGACTACGTCTGTATCCGACAGCGCTGGAAGTCGTCCATACTGGCTTGTCGGTCCTACTGGGGAAATTCGCTGGTCTCTGATCACGCAGCTGTAGTGTGTAGCTTGAAATTGCGGTTTTGCGTCAACAAACAACATCGCCCAAATGACCGCCTAGCCATCGAAAAACTAAAGGACACTCGCGTACTGACCACCTTTTGCTTAGAGCTAGCTAACAGGTTTCAATCTATTCAGGAAGAAGACGTGGAAAACTTGTGGTCAGCCACTAAGTTGGCGATCCAAGAAACTGCGGCCCGTACCCTTGACAGGACCAAAAGGACCCGGAACGACTGGATTTCGGCGGAGACTCTGGAGCTGGTAGAAATGCGAAGACGAGCCTTGAACTCATTCCAGCGGCGGCAATTTTCTGCTGAAATAGCTGAAAGCATGGCCAGAGATAAGAACAGTTACTGGCAGACCCAGATAGATGTCATGACCAATGCTACTCGACATGGAGATACAGGAAAGCTTTTCAGGACTCTGCGTAATATGGCAGGTAAAAAATCCGCCATCAGCGAAGTCGTCCGTGAAAACGACGGGTCCATCATCCGAAGCTTCCAGAGGCGTAACGAGCGATGGAAAGAACATTTTCAAACTTTGCTGAACCGTCCCCTGCCTGCAACGCCCCTGTTTGACCTGCCTTTTAACGGTTTTCTCGACATCTCAGACGCTGTACCGACCCAAGAAGAAATCCGTAAGGCGATAAACTCCATGAAGTCATCAAGTGCTCCAGGCGAAGACGGTATAAGTGCCAACTTGTTGAAAGCAGGCGGTGAAACCGTTTGCCACCAGTTAACTCGCCTTGTGCAGCTCATCTGGATGTCGGAAGAGTTCCCATCTGACTGGAAAACGTCCGTCCTTGTCCCCCTTTTTAAAAAGGGTAACAAGACGGAGTGTAAGAACTACCGAGGCATCTCCCTGTTAGACGTTGCATACAAGATCGTCGAAGCCATCATCCTAGGCAGAGTCCGACCTGTTATCGACCCTTACCTGCGTGAAAACCAGGGAGGTTTTCGTCCTGGTCGGAGCACTGTTGATCAGATATTTGCCCTGCGCCAAGTCATGGAAATACGGCACGAATACAGGCAACCTCTATTAATAGCCTTCGTCGATTTCAAGGCAGCTTTTGACTCAATCGACCGCTCTCGCATGTACGAGATTCTGGCGCATCATGGGATACCCGACAAACTTATCTCACTGATAAGGAAAATGTACGAACATAGCATGAGCGTTGTTCGTCTTGGTTCATCTCTGACTGAGCGATTCCCAGTCAATACGGGAGTAAAACAAGGAGCACTACTATCACCCCTCCTGTTTAATCTCGTACTCGACATGGTGCTCCAGAAAGCTCTTGAAGGCTGCCACGGCGTCACTCTAGACGAAGGCGGGCGTCTAACGGATTTAGCCTATGCCGACGACATCGCCTTGCTCGCCGAATCAGCGACAGATCTCAATCTCATGATAGACAGACTGGATTATTTCGCTTCCACCGTAGGCCTTATAATTAGTGCCGAAAAGACTAAAATAATCCGGTCTCCAACAGCCGATCAAGCCCCTATTCTGCTGCGTGGTCAAATGCTCGAAACCCTGGACGAATTCTGTTATCTTGGCAGCTTTGTCAGGGCCGATGGCAACCCTACCCATGAAATCCGGTCAAGGATTGCCAAAGCTGAAAATGCATTCGCGGCGTTGTGCGACTGCCTGTGGAACGACGACAGGGTTAGTCTGCGTACAAAGCTAAAAGTCTACTTTGCAGCAGTCCGTCCAGTCCTACTCTACGCCTGTGAAACCTGGCCCGTGAAAGTTAACGACCTGGACAGACTACAGGCCTTTGAATTCCGGTGCTGGCGCAGAATGCTTAGAATCTCTTATCACGACAGGATCACTAATCTGGAAGTCATGGCCCGGATCCAGCCAGGACAGCTTTGTTCTATGGAAATCAAGACGCGACGTATAAGGTATCTCGGTCATATCCTGCGAAGACCTAATTGCTTTCCGGCGAAAAGATGCCTAATGTCGGCTCCGTTTCCTCACTGGAGACGTCCTACTGGCGGTGTGAGGATGATGTGGCAACGGACTATTCTGAAAGACCTCTCACCTCTGGCTCTACATCGAATCTACAGATCCTGGACAACAGACTGGAAGCAAATACTTGCGGACGTCGCTATCGATAGATCTCAGTGGATGATTATGACAAAATCACTCATCGGAGCAGCGGAGGATCCTGCTCAGGCCTCCTGATAAGCAAAAGCAAGCACTATAAGGTGCCCAGGAAATGCCAAATTTTTAGGATTTTTGGTCAAAATTTTCAAAAATTTTCCGGCTTCGCCGGAATTTTTTGGTTAAAAATCGTCTATTTTGGTACTAAATCTTGATTTTTGAGCACTTTTTAGCTTAGATGTAGCAGTATACGTAGAAAACACGCAATTTTTACCGCATTTTTAGCCCATTTTATTCCCCCCCCCCACTTTTGGTCTTCCCCCCCCACAAGTGGGGGGGGGGGATCCCCCCCACTTTCCCCCCCCCCCACTTTTTTTGGGCTAGAGAAAACCCAGAACACTAGCGAGTTTTTTCGAAAACTGCGGACGAAAAAAAAAACCATTTTTCCGGTTGTCCCTTCCGGTGCCCATCCCTGGTTATACCCAGATTAAACTCAAAAAGTTTAATAGTATCGCTCCGACTGGCCGACCGGTCAAATATTTCAGCTTCAAATATTAATCCGATTATTAGTGATGGGCACCGGATATTTTTCATATCCGGTTATCCGCCAATTCCAAACTTAACTTCAAGAAAATTTTTCGATTTGCAGTTAAACTATTAATTTTTCTGTGAATTTTTCGATACACGCTGTGAATTTCTATTATACAGCAAGCCACAACCTCGGTTTCAACAATAATTTCACAGCAATTTTTGAAAAATATTTTTAAAATTGTGAATTTTTTGTCAGAAATTTGCTAATTTTTCTTTGCTTTGTCTGATATCCAGTTCCCATCACTATCGATTAAACATTAAGTATCCTCTAAGTGGTTCGAATCCCAAAAAATTGCGACACCACCGTTCATCTAATTCAAAATCAGAGTTAAAAGTTTTCAGGACATGTAAAATTCATTGTAATTGCTCGTTCTCCTGAAAACAACAAATCAAGCCTGGGAGAATTCCTATTTTTTCCTATTTTTTGACCAAAAAGTTCCTATTTATTCCTATTTTTTGATGGCAAAATTCCTATTTTTATTTCTATTTTTGGAAAACCCCGCGCAACAACCCTGCTGACACAAAAATGTGTGTACAAAATCTGTAAGGCCTCCAGTGAACTCAATATACGTCGTAACCCCATAAAACCATATATTTTCGGAATCCTTGCAGTGAGACGAACATTTTTATAAAATTTAAAATTTTTTAAAATTTCAAAAATTTTAAAATATCGGTTTATCGGGGAATTTTTTCGGACTGTTCAAGCTATTCAGCTCATTCTTTCAGAAACATTTGCCCGTCCAAAGACGCATCGATTGACACAAGAACGAAAAAATCGGTTAAGAAATAAGCATTTTATTCCAAAATTTCATTTTTCCATTTCCTTTGGTGTTTCCCGCTTTTTGCAACTTTGACTTGTTATTATTCGCGACTCGCTCAACGGAAAATTTTTTCGCTTAGATTTTCAAGATCGCCTGGGCGCCCACTTTCACCTGATATATGTGGTAGTTCAAATTTTGAAAGTCGATTTTTTGAAAAATACCACTTTTTGACGAAAACTTTCGTCAAAGCATATTTAGCAAAAGTGAGCAAAAATAACATAATCATAAAATTCATGCTGAGCTGAATCCAACGATATAAAGCTTTTGTTGCTACGACTTACATTGCGCCAGCAATGATTTTTAAACAATATCGCTTATTTCAGCTGGTTTTGCTAGTTTACACTGTTTCAGTCAAATCATGGCGGCAACATCAAAGAGGGCCGAAAACCAGCGGAAATAAGGGATGTTTAAAAATTCATTCACTTTTGCTAGATCTGCTTTGCCGAAACTTTTGGTCAAAAAGTGGTAGTTTTCAAAAAAATCGACTTTCAAAATTTGAAATACCACACATATCAGGTGAAAGCGGGCGCCTAGGCGGTCCTGAAAATCTTATCGAAAAAATTTTCCGTTGAGCGAGTCGCGAGTAATAACCAGTCAAAGTTGCAAAAAGCGGCAAACATCAAAGGAAATGGAAAAACGAAATTTTGGAATAAAATGCTTATTTCTCAACCGATTTTTTCGTTCTTGTGTCAATCGATGCTTCTTCGGAAGGGAAAATTTTTCTGAAAGATTGAGCTGAATAGCTTGAACGGTCTGAAAAATTCTCCGATCAATCGATATTTTAAAATTTTTGAAATTTTAAAAAATTTTCAATTTCATGAAAATGTTTGTCTCGCTGCAAGGATTCCGAAAATGTATTTTTGTGGGGTTACGACGTATATGTAGTTCACTGGAGGCATTATAGATTTTGTACACACATTTTTGTGGCAGACTTTAGTTTCGTTCTTTTTTCTTTAATGCTCAACAAAATCAAGAACTCGAGTGAAAGAATGTGCTAGTGTATTGTGTTTGATGTTTTTCAGCAGCAGCTTCCATTCCAGTAAACGACTTTTTGTAAAGCATTCAAGACAATAAGTTGGAGGCTCTGAATTGTATTTTTGCACTGGAAACTATAGGCTAGCAGTATTGCTTGCAAGGACCAGCCAGTGGTTCCTGGAAGCATTACTGCTATACAGCATCATTGCAATACAGTAATAAGAGCTAATTCTTTTGAAGTTGCAAGCTTGAATTGAATGGTAAAGAATCCTGTTTCGTATTTATAAGATAACCGCAGTAATCTGGATTTATTTTAGGTGAGAGGAAAGTTATAGCTTTGGACGAAGATGGACCATTAAGTGACAACCAGTACGACAAGAATCGAAATTTTGAGGATTTGGTCGAGCAGAACTCTGATCATGAAAACGGTATCGCCGAAGAAGAAGAAGAAGAAAATAATTTGCCAGTTCACGCGGAAAGTGAGTATATAACCCATTACTGAGAGGATCATACTGTTTTTGTTTTCGCGGAATTGTATTCTAAAACTTGATTGAAAATTCCTCCAGTAGAGGAGATAGAACATGCAATGGGCAATGTAAAATGGGTTAGCCTACACCAGATTTGGAGGGCTGTCTGCTAACAATATGTCTCCAAAAGGAATCACCACCTCAAGCTGACTGACGATATACATCATGTTAGAAACTGAGAGCAGAGTTAGTATGAAACGCTTGTCATGCGGGTGGAGGCGCATGCATCTTGCGTAATCGGAAACTTTCTTTCGATCTTTCCTCGTCCCTTCAAATATTCTTTATTTTGCTGTGGTGACGAGCTTCACGGTACTTGCGTTTACGTGGGTTTTGCTACTCACGCGGGATAGAACCAAAGTGAGATAGCACCAAATTCGCTTGTGAATATGTTAGGGAAATAAGGTTAGCTATTGCTTGCAAAATTTCTGCGGTAATCGTTTGTCAAAGTTGTAAAACCCTGACTCATCGTACATAATATGCTCATCATACGAACGCGCAACTTTAATTTTTTTATTCTCCTGGGTACTGTTCAGTATTAGTCTCTCATATTGTAGCTTATGTCCGCTAACGTTGTGTCATCTACAGTCGTATCCGGGCACAATAAAGCCAGGAAAATAGCTTTGGTTTCTGCACTTAAATCCGAACAAAAAGATCATCTCATTATACATTGATTGTTTTATAATCTACCTACGTACATACTTATTTCTGGCAATTTATTTCTTTGAGTCAAAATTTGTCAGAATGCCATGAGGCAGAATTTCATTAGTCAACATTTCATTTGTTTATTTTCGAATCGACTCACAAAATATGCACTTTGTTTATATCATTTTGTCATCAAGAAAATGAGCTAAACGCGGGCTAGCAGGCGGATCCACGAAGGATACAAGCATTAACCATATAGAAATAATGAAAAACGCCGGCCTACAGTCACTAAGGCAAAGCCTTTGTCCAAAACAGGAGAACCAATGGGCGCGGTGAGCGCTCTTACCCAGGGAGAACTATTCCCTGGAGCTCCTGCCTGGTACCATTGGCTCTCCTGTTTCGGACTAAGGCTTTGCCTTAGTGACTGCAGGCAGGCGATTTTTATTATTTCTATATGATTTATATCATTTGTATTAACCCGAAATCCTAGAAAATTGGAAATGTAGTCGATGAGTACCACGTATAGGCTTCTCAAATAATCTCTGTGGAAAGTGAGATATTTTGGTTTTGGGTTTGGTGAATCAGCATCGTCCGAAAAACATCCTTTTTTAGAATCTGTTGCGACCGTTTCGCTAGCTTACTTAGTCCTTCTTTTTAACATGAAAATATTTGTTTTTGTTCTACTGTTTCTTATGTTTTGTGCTTTAGCAGACGATCTTGAAGAAACTCCGATTCCAGCTGAAAAGCTGAATTTGGAAGAGTCAGCAGAACCAGATAACGACTTTGCGGATGTCCGCTATGCTGATGAGAAAGGCTCGAAGGATTTGACAGGGGACGGTGAAGAATTTCCTGACGTCGCGACAGATTTGACACATCTGACTAGGCATTCCGTTTCAATTTCCGATTGTGATAAAATGGAGAAAAGGCAACATAAGCAGCCCAAAGCAGCTAAAGACAGTGGTAGAAAAATAGCAGATTCTGAGCAACAGCAGCAGTCTGTCGCCGGGAACAAACGTGGTCAGAAACATCGTCGAAAGAAGATCAAAGAGCGCTATGCGGATCAAACTGAAGAAGAACGAGCATTGAGACTTCAACTGTTAGGTTCGGCCGGAAATCCACAGAAAGACCAGCAGCAGCAACAGCAACAACAAAATCAGAAGAAAGGCAAAGGTGGGGGAAAGAAAGGCAATGACAAAAAGGGATCTACCCAAAATCGTCCTGTACCCAACAAAACTGCCGAAACAATAATCAGTGAACTGCGACAGCAAACTGACCACGCAACGATTGGTTTGGACAATAATCAGGCAACGGTTGAGAAAGATGACAGTGATGGAGAAACAGAAGAACCTGCGGAAGAAATCAGCCTCAACGACGAAGTTACAAATGCCTTGGATAGACTGACTGGCCAGCCGTTACCAGATGACCTGCTGATTTACGCTGTTCCCGTCTGCGCCCCCTATGCAGCTCTGACTAGCTATAAGTTTAAGGTGAAGCTGACGCCGGGAACTGGGAAAAAGGGCAAATCTACAAAATCAGCGTTACAACTGTTTCTGAAGGACAAAGAAATTACTCAGCGAGAAACTGATCTTCTGAAGAGTATCGCTGAAACAGACATGAGCCGAAATCTTCCTGGAACTGTTAAAGTTTCGGCTCCTCAAATCCATGCAGCCAAAAAGAATCGTTAATAGATGTTGTTGTCAACAGATGCTTATATATTAAGTTATGTTAATAATATAATTAAAACTACATGTGTAAAATAGTTGGGTACTTTGATTACTATAATTCCTTGTTACTAAAATTAATCTTTCGTTTAGATTACTGTTTGCAAACGTATACAGTGGATCTGTAGAGCATGTTAGTTTCAGTTGCCGATATAAGGTACTGGTTTCCTTTCGGATATGTTTGACTCATACGGCTTTAATTCTTTACGTAAATAGTTAAAACTTACTATATAACCTGTGTTCGGGCTCTTTAACTTTAACATTCAAGGACCAGTCCCGTATTCTTAGGCGAAAAGATAAAGTTTTGGTGTTTGCCATTATATATGTCGTAAGATAGTAAAATTGGCAAGATGCTGTTAAGACTTTGGCATAGTGATGTTTCAGTCACTGAAACTGAAACTGAATCTAGGTTGGTCTAGGAAAAATGACCATTATGCTGACCGAACCGGAATTTCATCAATCCGGATCTCCCTGAGGACGGAAACACCTAATTTTTGATAACACCCATCTATATAGATTCACGAATACACTGTTTATTTACTTCCACCCACCTGTCACATAAACTGGAAGGTTAAATTAAGGCGTAACCTAGGGGATTACGGTCGAATGGTTGACGTCTTAATTTATCCAATGTAGATTCCTTGTTACGTAATCCCAAATACTCCGTAGTGCATCTTTCTAGTTTTTTCAGGTTGACTTTTTCTTCTTAATAATGGCAGGAAATCAGGAATTCCATTCCCCGAGTGAAGACGTATCCATAAGGTGAGAATTTCTCTTTCAGTTTGAGTCACTGAACCTGAAACTATTTTGAGAAGAGAACTGAAACATTTACTATACTCTTCCTTGTACATATATATTACATACATTATGGCAGAGTGGGTGCGGATTACACATTGTGACTGCATGTTATCAGGTTTTTAGCGAATATTTCTTCTTCCGCTATTAATAGGGTTGCATGCATACATATTCAATGGAACAGCTCCCTTTTAGCTGTTGAGTAGTTAAAATTCTGTTCCCGTCTTGGATTTGTCATCAGTCCATCGATTCTTGGATTTGTCTTCAGTCCATCGATCAAGTTGATCAGGTAAAGACTGCCCAGTCAAGAGGGACTTTAATCCGATGCGAATTTCTCTGTGTCTTATGGCATAAATGAAGAAATTCATGTTAGCATTCCATTTGTCCATTTGAAATAGAATATCTCCAGGAGATAAGCCGGCCACTGTCAATGTCGGTGGTTTGAATATCCAGTATATTCCCAGAGATCGGGGAATTACGTCGAGAAAAATGGTACAGATACTGCTAATGCCCAGCGTGACTGTTAATCTGCTTTCACGTAGGTTTTGCCTTTCATCAAATGTTGATTCTCTCCTTCCAATACAATACACTCTATTTGCGAGAGTATGTCGAAACTTGCGCCACACAGCTGCATACAGCAATACGCTTAGCAAAGCTTGGATGCTACTTACGTATTTGCAGTATTCATAGTACCTCTGACCTAAGTGAGTAGGCCAGCAAATTAAAGGAATCTTCAGATGTCGATTTTGAATTGGGTAAATCCAAGCAAGCAACAAGTTAATAGTGGCATAGAAATATACAAAACCGCTCAATTTGACAGCATAACGGCGGGCGCACTTGAAATAGTAAATGGGAAAATATACTGCAAGCAGTCTGTCCGCGGAAATAGCTAACAGCATTCCAGACTGAGAAAAGTCGCACCAACGCCACATCAGATTGTAGGGAAGGCTGATGCAGAGGAGTGGTGTGGCGCATTCACAGCTCCTCTCAGTAAAGGACAGGTATGCTCTCCATGCATAACCGATTGCTCCCGCAAAGCCGTTTATTGTGTCTGCTATTCCGAGGAAGAGAATAAGCGTGTACTCCTTCGCAGTACGCAGTGCACGAAATCGGAGAATGGTGGCAACAGTGAGACCATTGAGCACGAAGCTAATAAGTCCATTAATAGTTGTAATTGGCGGCCACCATTTTGCCAAATTACATCCAGTATAGGAAAAATGACAAACACTTTCATTCATTAAGACCTATAAATAAACTATATAAAGTGCTGTTGGTGTTCAGACAGTATGAATGGGTTGAGACCAGAAACTGACCATTTGGCTGCCTTGCAAACGCCGTTACGGTGTAAAGTTAGGAAAGATACAGGTAAATTTGATTGAAATTCACAATGCCTGGCCTGACAAATGCTCCGTGTTTTATTTAGTTTTGGCTAAATTTGCAGGTTGAGTTAACTATAATGTTGTCTAGCTTAAGCTGTGTTTCAAAATTAGGCCTGTTAGTGTTCTTGGGACGTTCGAGGTGTGGACTAAAGTTTGGGGCTGGTGCTTGGTTTGATTCACACAAAGGTCTACGTGTCTACTTGTGTTGTAATGAGGCGGCGTGACGTCAGTCCTCTAAAAATATTATGTATGTGTGTTTGAATTTATTTTGGATTGAAATAATGTTAGAAAAGCTATTTTGAAAGTATTTGTAATGTGTGAAATTTATATTGAAAGTGTATTTTGAAATCTGAGCGAAATTTTCTTAGTTAGAAGTGTTATTGTGTGCCTATGTACAAATTACGTATATGTGTGTCAGCCAGCCTAGTCAATAGGTGGCGCTGTATACTTGTCGATTTTCTCTAGAAGCCTCTCCCAGCATCTCTCTTTCTAAAGGGGTCTTAAATTGTCCAATCAGATTCTACCAATTTTCGGGGTTCGCCCCATTGTCAAGCATAACTTTCAAGTAAATGTGGTCTCAATTTTGGGCCAATTTTTAGGGTGACTTTTCTTAGTTTAGGTTTTTGTATTAGCTTGTATAGTCGGTAGGTAAGGTTTTTTCTAAGAGTTTTGGGTAGGTAGATAGATATTTTAAGTGTATACATTTCAGCAAATTTGGGGTAGGTTCTAAATAATTTGAGTCTTTGCTTTTCATCGGCGGTTAAACTCCGTTCGGTAAGATTCACTTAGGTAAGTTTGGCGAGGTTAGTTAGGTCGACTGGAACTACATCTCCTCCAGGTCCGACGTTACCCTTGTGCACAGTTTCCCACTCGTAAAGTCTGGTTGTTCGTACACTTCCAACTTTACAGTGTGGATTCACACAGTGAAAGTCATGCACACTGGTTGGTATGCGAACTCCGATCCGATGCAGCTTGATGCGTCTGTGACTTCGTCGCTGAGTTGGCAGAGCGTTCGCCTAGGTCGCGAAATGTAGTGGGTTCGAGTTCCATCATAGGTCTCGTATGTTACGGCGTGATCTTTCCCCCTTAAAAATTCCCCCCACCCCGGAAAAACTACACCGGTGTGGATTTTTCCCCGAAAACAATTACACTGGTATGAATTTTCCGGGAGGGAATTTTGAACCGATGCAAGAAATAATGCAGGTTTAGTTTATAAATTGAGTTTGACTCATAATCGAAGTAACTAATTATGCTTTGAAGGTGGAATATGATTAGCGTAATCTGCCAAAATAATCACTCATTATAATAGTTCGCCTGAGATACAAAATTAAAACGAAATACATAATTAATAAAATTTATTGGAAAATCAGAAAATTTGTAGAATTAAAATAATTATTGTATTCAATTGCTTATTTTGTTCGTAATAAACCTTAATAAGAATTGGTTTTTAAAGAATTTTTATTCATTATATTCAAGTTAATTCTGTAATTTAATTTTGTATCTGAGTCTAAGTACTATAACGAGTAGTTATTTTTAGCGTTTCAGCCTGGCTAAACATATTCCACCATCAGGGCATAATTAGCTGCTATAATTATGAGCAAAACTTAATTCATAAACTGAAATTTGCATTATTTCTGACATTGGTGCAAAATTTCTCCCGGAAAATTCACACCGGTGTGATTTTCCGGGGGGGGGAATTCACACCAGTGTAGTTTTTCCGGGGGGAAATTTTACACCGGGGGAGAACTGAACCGTGATATCGTATACCTTTGGTGGTACACGACTTTCTTCTTTTTCTTATTTGTTCTCTGTTCAAGGTTTAACTCAATTTTGTCCGTTTTTTAGTTGTCTTGAAGTTTTGTCGTAGTTGCTTTTGGAAGTTTGTTTAGTACAATTACACTGCGTGTCCTTATTTGAGCATCCTGATCGTGGTCGACATTTTCGGACGTTGCAAACAACGGCAGTATCTAGCAATTTAGACTTTCAACTTATATAGCACTGGAGACATTTAATTTAAACTATTATAGAATAAAACTTCACAACGGCTACACAGCTTTGTCGCATATATAATGAAAGCAAGTTTACACTTCAAATTTTTACTGCGAATATATAGGAGTATTGGCTTTTTCTACCCTAACAGCTATCTGCCAAAAATCAATAAATTAGAAAAACTTAGGAGACATCCACTGTTACTCTATGTGTACCTCATCGATTTTATTTTGTTGTTAAACAGCATTACAAGTTATTGAACAGCATCACAGAACAGAAGTAACTTCCTATCCAGAGAAGTCACATCGCAAAACAAAAATGATTGATTTGAGAAAATGCTGTTTTGAACAGTTTAGAGATAAGACCGCCCAACGAGTTAATCATGGTAATGAAAATAAAACTGCATTCAATTCTGCCAGATATAGTATAACTGTTATAATTATAGATATTATCTCTCTGGAAATCAGCTTCTCCGATAAGCATAATCTAGTAAGAGAAATTAGACCGCTTAGGCGAAAAGCGTTTAGGAGGCTCTTAGGCTAGTTTTAATAAACTGGCCAGGCGAAACACTCATTTCGACCTGCTCGATTTATCAGACCCCATCTGGCAAACAATGTATTAATAGACACTGTTTAGGTTGAATTTGAAATGATTCATCGTTCAAATTTGCCTGCTGCCCCGGTTGTTGCCCGGCCGGTTTTGTGGCTCGGCCGGTCGGTGGGGCATAGAAATCCTGCCGGCTGTGTGACGCAAAGAGGCCGGACGGTACCAACCAATTTTGATGCAGTTTTCAAAAGTTCTTGCACCGAACGATGCATACCTACAGTTACACTTATGTGACCCTACTCGCCTTGCTCATGTCTCGCTTCTTAAATTCACCAAGGGCAGGGGATTAGTAGCTGGCTAACCGGCCCACCCCGCTCTTTTCCACCTATTGTAATAAAGTCCTTGTATGTTTTGTGTTGATAAGCTATTTACCTTTTACTGTTTACAGAGAACTGTTCAATCTATATTGTGTTGATTGATTGGAATAAATTAAATTAACTAACTAACTACTATGGGCCGGCCAACATTACATAGTACCGGCAACAAACATTTATTGTATTGAGTGAGACCATGCTGCCAAGATCAGGGTTCATGCGGACTTTTGGATTTCATTTTCCCGGTTTTCTTCCAGTAAATGGCAGTAAATTTAGAAGATTATACGTAATTACAGTGACGATTGTATCTATTTTGAATCCATTTTGAGCATTTTAGCTATCGAACGCAGTATTATTATTTGATTTTCCTGAAATTCAAAGCTAGCAAAAATCTGATACCAAAAACAGGCTTTAGATCATGAGAGTGCTGTGATACCAAAATACTCATATAAAAATAGACAAAAAATTTTGGTATATATACTGTTGGAATGCAAAAATGTAAAATATGTAATACAAAAATTGTCTTGATTTCCCGAGCTTCGATTTTTTTCAATTCGCAAGGGATTCGAAAAAATCGAAACCCTCGAAATTGAAAAATTTTGCGATATTTGAACTCAGCGTGATCAAAAACATACCCATACCAAATTTCAGCTCAATTGGTCAAGTTTTAAGAATTTAGAGGGGCGGGGGGGTAATCTGGAAAAGCCCCCAAAAATTAATTGTTATTTTGAAATTGGGTTATTTTGTTTACTGTTAATAGGATTTTCATTTTGCGCAATTCATATCTTTTTGCTCGGTAGGATGGCCAACCACAAGTCAACAGCAAAAACAGATTTTGTTTTGTTAATGTATTTGTAGTTTTAAAAATCTATACCGTCTGTTCCCATAGGCGATCCGCGATATATACGTTGGAGAAATTTTGAAAAATCACTGTAAAAAAATATCTTTGCACATGTATATCCTGGAAACTTTGCTAGATCTGAAAAAATTTAGAAAATGCGTTAAAATGAACAAAATTCGGCGTTTCTTCAAAAAATTTTGATTTCATCAAATTTTCGTCATTACTGATTTCCATTTGGTGAACATCAAAAATAGATTTTTCAGACATTCAGCTGTTTTGATTTCTGGGTGTATATTATTTTCATAATTTTGGTCGAAATTTTATTTTGTTCGCCTGCTTGCGACTCGCTTCTGCCTTGTAGTAGGTATAGCATTCCTTCATATATCAGCGGTCCTGCCTGCCCGCATTGCATACCGTGACTAACTTTCTATACTATTAGAGGGGTTTGGGAAGCCAGCGAATCCAGAAGTGATTTTGATTCGTTTACCGCAAAACGGAAAAAAACCACAAATCTACTTCTGCAATAAATGTTTCCGTAAAATTCCACCCGTCACTGTTCGCACTACATAGCTTGATATTATTCGCTTTCACAGTCTCAACTGACACTTATGCAGAGTTGAGTAGTTAATACAATATTATTTAAGGTTATTCGTGACCTCTTCAAAAATAATAGCCAATAATAATTGAAAAAGCCAGATTAATTTTGACAATTCTAACGACACTACTAAAATGCTTTTAGTAGCAATTGTATAAAGCTTCTAGATAAATGCTGCACCGATTGGTGCACTGTGGGCCTTGGCCAGTCACTGCTCAGCCAGCCTGGACAAAGCCGGTGAACAACCCTTATCATACTTTCAGGGAAATAGCTGAAAAATAAGTTCAAGTCCCAAGATGTTGTGAAAATAATTATCCAGTCAAGACAAAAAAGCATTAAGCTTGTACATAAAATTTGAGCTTTTAATTGCGAAAGCCAATCATCAAGAAATTAAGTGTTTTCCAGCCCGCACGACTAATTTGAAACTGATCTGAAGCGGAATGGATTTAGGGTATTTAGTGTTGTGCTTCCTAGAAAATTTCCGGGTGGGACCCGGGCCTCGGCCTACTAACATCACTGGGCAGGGCCCGGAGGCCCGATTCAAGGCCCGGTGTCAGGCACGGAGGCATTTTTAAGGCCCGGTGGGCCGCAGCCAGACACGGTATCCGGCCCAGAGGCCCGAATCAAGCCCCGGTGTCAGGACCGGGCCCGGAGGCCCGACTCAAAGCCCGGGCACAACTTCTATTTAGGACCACCTGTGGGCAGAATAAGCTGCTATCCAACTACATGTTAAAAATAAAACTTTTACTGTACACACTCTTTACATAATCACATCAAACCCTGTTAAATGAGGCACCAAATAAACAGATACAGTGCAAATACAGACAGAAGAAATAAAAGCAGTATCAAGAAATCTGACTCCTTTTTATTAACTTCTACTGGTTCATTTTAGTATAACTATATATAAAACTGTGTTACATAATTTGGCTGCTTATATACGGGATAATAGCCTTTACTATAAAAGAAAAGTTATAGTTCGGAGTAACAACCGACTGACATAAATCATGATCTCATATTGGCCAAAAATTATCCAATAATTATATATACTGTCACCTAGACATGAAGTAATTACAACAAGTATTTTGCCCAATTTCATTGGACAAATCGAACAACAGAGATAAAATACACTGACGAACACAAAAAATAAAAATGTAATCATTATTTAATTCCGATTAAGGAGGGCACCATCTCCAGTTTATTAAGGCACTGTGCCGTGACGGCCGAGTGGCGACGGCGGCACTCGACTTTGTATCCGATAGTCCGAGGTTCGAATTCCCGCTGCAACAAGGCCTTCACAAATCCTCTTGAGCAAGGGACTAAGCACATATCGGTTCGCCGTGGGCTCTAGCCAACCCAGCTATCCATCCTTAATTGGTCGGTAAATGGTTACCACTGCTGTGGGAAGGTAACAGGATACCGTATAGGGCATCTGCCTTGAGGAGCTGGCCCCTCCTCCACGGTAGCAATCATTCGAAGTGGCACTCCTGGCTCAAGGGTTGTGTATCCGGGGATGAGCACCGGCACCCTAGACCCTGACAAGACTAGGAGAATTCTCCGGGGGTTACCTTTACCTTTACCTATTAAGGCACTGTTTCATTAGGACACCACTCCACGTGTCTTAAAATTTAAAGGCTTTAATGTTTCAAACTAAATGATTGCGTTAAAGCTGGGCAATAATTCACAATTCACAATAATCGCAAGCAGTCAAAATTATTAGAAAAACAAATTTTTAGAACATTTAAATATTGTTTTAATCCTTGAAACCGAACTCTTTAAATTTGGCAAAAGCACGTTTGGTGAGTCGAACCAACAAACAAGTACTAAGGAACGAATAATTGAATTATCAAATGAATAACTCAGTTATTAATCAAATAAATCACCAAACTTCTAATCCTTATTTCAAATCAAATCTAAAGAAAAGAACTAGCACACTGTTAATTCTGATACAGGAGATTAATGACGGACCAAGTTTTAACCACAGTAGATGTGACAAAAAAGTAAATCAAATTTAATCATGTTAAAACCTGTGGTGATTTTTAAAGTACAGACAAAATGGAAAAGCACGGCTGTTCAGTAAATGCAAGCTTGTGACATACAGACATGCGAATAGCGTGAAAGGTTGAAGTCAACACAGAATATGGACAACGTGAGATTCTGAGGCCGCAGTTGGACAAGGTATATAATTCAAATAAATTCACATAAATAATCACACCAATTTATTACAGTGATTTGAAACTTTCAGGGTTGCTGTGTACTTAGCGAAATCGTAAACTTCAGTTCAGTCGGAAGACCGAGTTTCACTTCTGCTAACTTTAGTTCTAAGGCCCGTGCTCTCTCTCGTTCTTCTTCTAGTTTTGACTGAAGATCATTATTTTCATGAGATAACTGAAAAACAGAAAACAGTCAAACAATGAGCACACCCGTTAGTGCATTCCACAAACGTCAATGTTAAAGCGACTATGCATTTATAGCCTGACCGCCAGAACGCTCGTACAGTAAAAATAGCTTGCGGGTATGTGTATTGAAAGGTTTGTCCGCACTCCGTAGTTTACAATAATATAACAATGGAATAGAAAAGAACGGAAACAGTTGTGCACAGTTAGTAAACTAATATATAAAGTTTCGAATATATCTTAAAGTTTAACAATTTATCAAAACAACAGCGGAATTTTCCCATTTAGTTCCTTGTGTGCTTCTACCAAGAGTTTATAAAAGGAAGAGTGGGACACTCCGCTCTTCCAAGTGCGTTAAGCCTGCTAGATGCTCGGCACATTAAAGCCAAAATCTCGGGGGTGGTAACGTTGTTAACCACGGGCCGGTTCCATAAAAGTTTGCGAGTACTAGATTCGACAACTGGACTCATGCTAGTTCTCGAGTCTAGTGCCTCAAGTGTACCATAAAACCCCCGCAGTCGAGTAGCTACTAGCACTCGACTTGCGAGTTTAGCTTCCCACAAGTTTGAACACTAGTAGACTAATCGGGTTCCATAAAACTTTCGTCTTGCCTTGCTAGCACGCTACTAGCATCTGTCTAGTTATCTAGTCTATTTTGACTAGAGAAGTTATAATTAAAGTTTGATAACTTTTTCATTTTTTATCAAAATAGACTCAAAATCAAGAGACGCACGTTTTTGAATCTTTTTTTCGAATGTCTGCAATTTTTACAAAGTTTCATTGAGATTTGAATTTTATGCGATTTTTTACGTGATTATGTTATTTTCTGGCGAACTCGCACTCGCAGTGTTAGTCCTCGCACTAGCACTGCTAGTTTGTCGAGTCGCCGCACTCGCTTAGCTAATTTCGTCGAGTCATGCGAAAAGTTTTATGGTACGCTTGACTCGACAACTAGCACTAGCATTGCGAGTTCTCGCATGCTCTAGTACCAGCATGCGAGTCAAAGTTTTATGGAACCGGCCCCATGTGTTTATATGTGTTTGAAGTAAAACGCATCTGATTGGCTAATCGATTACCTCATGTCCAAATTGCATGTTTAAGCGTACCCCCTCCGAGATCCGAGCAATGAACTAAAATGAATTTGTTTGGTTGTTATAGCTAGTGCATCTGCAGCATCCAATGAGACTCATTTTAGTTCATTCGCATATAAACATACGCTTAACAATAATGCTAAGCCGTACCCTCTCCGAGATATCGGAGGGGGTGCGCTTATACATGAAATTTTAACATGAGGTAAGCAAATAGCCAATCAGATGCGTTTTAGTTCAAACGCATATAAACACATGGTTAACAACGTTAACCGGTACCATCCCAGAGACTTCGGCCTTAATGTGCCGAGCATCTGGCAAGCTTAAAGCACTAGCAAGAGCTGAGTGTCTCACTCTTCCTTCTACTAATGAAGGAATTGGCAGTTCTGCAGTAACAGACAGACACGACTTCAGATCACAGGACTTTCATAATTCAGACTGGACCCGAGCAGTGCGGTTTGACCCGACCCGAAGGCCGAAATTAAGGTCGCCTGACTCACCTCAGCTGGACTCACATGCGGAACCTAATATAAATTAAAAAGTAATGTTCAGCACTAAGTAACCTACCTGATCCACAGTTTTTCGTCGCTCAGCGGCCAGAGCTTTATAGTAATCAGCCAAAGCCATTTCCAAAGGATTACTACTGGGAAAATAATGATCTATATGCCACCGTTCAATAGCTGTGGTCAGCTTTCGACGAGGTCCAAGTTTACTGAAATATAAAAATAAGGAAACCAACCAAAACGTTAGAAATTAGACATACCAAACACAGACGAAAATAAACTTCACCTGAATGTGACAAGAGTATTTTTGAATGATGCATAGTATAAAGTGAGTAACAAGTTTTGACAATTATAAAAGTCGGTAGAATCCTGGGCTTTCTCCATGCGAGGGTGGGAATTCAAAAAGTGGGGGAATAAAATGGCCTAAAAGTGCTAAAAATACTATAGAAATAGCATGTTTTCTGCGTATACTGCTATAACTAAGCCAAAAAGTGCTCAAATATCAAGTTTTAGTACCACAATAAACGATTGGAGAAAAAAATTCCGGCGAAGCCGGAAAATTTTTGAAAATTTTGACAAAAAACCTTAAAAATTGGCATTTTCTGGGCAGAGATGGGGTTTAGTGGGGAAACCAAAAGTTGGGGGAGTGGCGCAACAGTGCACCCGCGCTGAGTTACAATGTAATGCAAGCATTACTCGAGTTCTCAGGACTCAGACAGACAGGATGGGAAATCAAAGGTCTCGTACAAGACCAAGTAATTACAAAGAGCAATTCTCAAAACTTACGACACGCCAATCATCTTAAGATCAGAATCAGACAGTTGAAGCAGAACCGGGAAGTCAATCTCATGCTCAACAAACAAGGGCAAATAATCCTTCAAATTCAATTCTTTCAAAAAGACTTCCAAATTTTTATCCAATTTCTGACCATCTAAATGTGTAGACGAAGACCCCGTGGATGGGCCGGGATCTCTTGGTATTCCTGGTGGGCACTGAGTCGCGTTTGGTAGTCTGTAATAATTAAAGTCTTACATAATAACGCAATAAATTTATGGAAGCAGCACGATCTTTAAGCCTAAGAAGCAACAGTTAGATTACCTCAGCACGAAGACTAGCACTATAACATTGGAGCACCACTGTTAGAATACTCCTTATCTCAGCATGCCTTCAGAGACATGTGACCCTGAACTTACTGAAGTCTGACCAAAAAATGTAGAAAGCGAAATTGTTTTCTTTATACCTCAAAAACGCTTCAAGATAGCTACCACAAAGTATATATTTTCTTAACCGGACTGATGAGATCTTTCTTTTCGTGAAAATGTTTTTGAAATTTCCCGTGCGATTTCAAAGGGCGCCGCTTTTATATGTATATGTATTATTATTGTTACAGGGGCGATTCCAGGGATAGGTGCAAGGTGAGCGGACAGAAAATTAGTCAAAAATGGTGACATGCTTGCTGGTTGGCAACTGGATTGCAAAAAAATTGTAAATCAATGGAGCTTGTCTTAAACAATCAGCTTTGGAGATGCAGTTGCATAACTTTTCTTCTCACAATCGGTAGGATTTTTTACTCCTGATATTACCAAGAGTACATAATGATAAGAGTATGACAAGCCTAACACTCTACTGGGCTTATTCTAGTAGGGGAGGGGTGGGCCCCCCCCATAAACACCCTTCCCCCCAAAAATCGTCCCCCCAAAAAGTGGGTGCCCCTTTTGGTACCAACTTTTGCCAGGAAAAAATCGCTCAGAAGGCCCAATTTTCAAAAATTTTCCGGCATCGCCGGAGTACTTATAATTAGGATAATCACAGTATCTTTTAAATCAAAATAATAACGAATACGAGCATTAAGTTGCAGTTAAACACAACGAGATCGGTCTCTTCCGTAGAAAGTTAGCTCAGGTAATAGTAGTAGTATAGCGTAAACAGAATAGTGACAAGATGAACAGAATGATGACAGAATATACTATACGACACCGGCCTATCACCACACAGCAAAAAATTATGCAGGCACGACAAAAATGTGCACCGTAACGTTTTAGAACCACCATTGGAGTCGACGCAACCAGTGCGGCCGAACATTAGCTGGCTCGATGGTTTCTGCTGTCCCGATTCGTCACCATTTGTAGCACCAGGGGCTAACCTAAACGCATCATTTCAACGTTTCTTCTTAAAAGAGCATTGAAGTTTTATTGGCTTTTCAATTCTTCAACTATACTGTTGAAGTTTTCATAACTAAAAAAATTTAAACTAAATTAAAGTTTGTAAAGAAGGGCACATAAGATCGAAAAGATATTTTAAGTATATATAGCTTTAAGAGCATATATAGTAGAAATACTTTTCGTTTAGATATTGAAAACTTGAAAACTTTAGTGCACACATCTATATATAATTTTCTTTTAATTTTAAGACATCCAAAAACTTTCAAACCTTGACCAATCGAACTTTAATTTGGACGGTTTTTTACAAGAAATTCATTTTATTGCATAAAAGGTTTTGGTTTTGTGGGGGTTCGCAGTTATTTGTGAATTACTGTTACTGTTTTGAAAGAATGTTATATACTGTTACTTTTTAGCCCATTTTTACTTTGAGGGTTTCTATGCAATAATAAAAATGTGCGTGTAATATAAAAATATTGTAAAAATTGTATAAAAACTTGAGATCCAAATATTCGACAGTTCGACAGTCAAAATTAGAAAATTTTAAGCTTTTGAAAGTCTTCAAATTCTGATAAATTGTAGATAATTTCTACTGTTTTCAAAATCCTTTGGAGTATCCTTTAAATCCTTTAAAGTTTTCACGTTTCCAATGTCTAATTCTATATACTATGTTTTCAAAGCTATTCTTAATGACGTAACATCTTTTCGAGTTTATGTGCCCTTCTCCGTATACAGTTACAGTGAAGCGCTGTTCTTATACATAAACCAACACATTTTACATCAAAATGCAATTAGACGAGGCTCTGTTCGCCCAATTGCAATTAGACGAACAATAGTACGTCTAATTGCAATTAGACTGAAAATTTTCAGTCTAACAGCATTTTGCTCAGTCTCATGCTATTAGACTAGCCTAATTGCAATTAGACTGAAATTCTCCGTCTAATTGCAATTAGACGGAAAATGCTTTTAGACTGCGACATATACACTACGTACGTTTACGTTTTGGCTTGGGCGTATACGTGCGCACTTTTCTAGCGACGGAAAGGAAAAATTCTGGGAAAAGATTAGCCAGACCCTCCGTTGCACACTTAGGCGGGTCTACGTAGCAGCGCCCACCTTTCTGTAAACACAGACTGTGGCTCTGAATATTCTACAGGGATCATGCATTTGCTAGCACACACAAAACTGCTTTTTCAAGCTAAACTAAGCATACAATCCTCCAACTGATGACCTACGGCATGTGTTGAACGCATGAACACCAAAATAGTTAGGAAAAATTTTCTGGTATCACAGACGTGAGCGCTGTGAAAGAGCGAAAGCCCTCAAAAACGTTGAACACATTTAATCTGGCTGGACAAGGTGTGCGTTAATATTTATGAAGTTTTTATAGGCTAAATCTGCTATTTTCTGGACTGCGCGAAGTTTTGCTCATAAAACATTTTGACAAAATTTCAAGATATGTAAAATTCACACATTCGAAAATCACAAGTTGTCGGCAAAACCCTCTTACATATACAGGTGTATGACACGCTATCCAAACCAGATTTAGAAGTGTCCAAGCCTTTGCGGAAAGTAAAACACCCAACTGGATGTAGTTAAAATTATGATGCCTATGAGACTGCATCGAAATTTGGAGCTCCCAAATCAAAAATATAAAAGCAGGAGGGCGCGCATTAACAGACGATAAAAACTGAAAAATTGCAGCTGAAACGGAATTTCTTATTAAATTTGAGTTTCACTTCCGCACTTCCGTTTCATCAGTCTTTCGTCATTTATATTTGTGTCACCGTCGGAATCAGTGATCATTTTCTACTTGTCGCAAATTTACGCGAACTTAGCTGACTGAACTGAAATTTTGTTTGGATGCTACCATGAACACAATTCTGATCGTATTAAACTTAATGATGGAAAAATTAAATCTGAAAAAGTTTTGCGAGGGACACGAATAGGAAACCATAATTTGTTAGAATTTTGCACAGACATTGCACACACATTTTTGAGCTAAGAGCAGAGTTGAATTTGAACTCGTTTAACCCAGCGAGAGACTTAAAATGATTACACGAAAAGATTCGAGTTCTGTGTAAATCACTGAGCTGATCTAACAACACACAAACTCTTACTTTGACTGTGCATACAGTTGTAAATTTCTCCATGAACAATCATTTTCAGTTGATATTCTCGCATCTAAGCACAATGAAATGTTGTGACTAATCATATAATGCAGTAGCGAAGGTACAAAAAATGTTTAGGGGTGGGGCAGTTTTGACCGAGGACTTGGGGAAGGGGTAACAATTTAGTAATTTTTTGAAGAACAATTGCATGCACACGTATTATTTTAAATATGTACACTAGCAGATGTATTATTTTAAAAGTTGTCTGTTGCATGCTTTTGGGCTTTTGGGTGGTGAAGTGGGAGTGGGAGGATCCAAGGTGGTCTAAAATCACAAAAATACAGTAAAAATAGCCTGATTTCTACATACATACTGCTAGATTTAAGTTGCATGCAAGTACACTATAAGTTGCTTATCAACCGACAGAAAACGTTGCTTTAAAGTATGACTAAAGTAAACTAAACTCCATTACTATGACTATCCAGTAAAGCCACAACTCGAGTATTCCCATTTAAGGCTGCCAGAGAACGAGCAGTTTCTCCCTTGGCAGACTTGAAAAATCCATTGGCACCCTAAACGAAAAATTAAGTAAAATCAGGACAATTCAAAATACGAAGAAAGTGACTGTCATTAAAGCAAATAACATGGTGGTGACATGTGACATGACGCCGTAACTTTTATATTATATATATACCTGGCTTATTTTTACTGGGGGGGGGGGGGTGGGGGACCCCCACTCGGCAACCTCCCCCCCATTCGAGGTTCCCCCCCATAAATTTTGGCCTCCCCCCCATAACCCAAAAAATTGCCAGATTTCACTATTTTTACCCTAAATTTTCAAAAATTTTTCCGGCTTCGCCGGAATTTTAACGAAATTTCCGCTATTTTAGCATAAAAAACACCTAAAATTGGTCATTTTTTAGCGATTTTTTGCAATTTTTACACAAAAAAACGTAAAAATTTGCAAAATTTTTTCCAAAAATATGCCCCCCCCACTTTTGGTGAGCCCCCCCCCATCCATGGGGGGGCTACTTTGAGCCCCCCCCATATCGCCCCCCCCCCATAAATTTTGGCCTAAAAATAAGCCAGTATACTTAAACTGTCAACGTACGTATTGCAATAATATATGCACAATATCACCCTGCTCGTGCTCGTTCGAAGCGGCACACAATAACGGAGTCCAACCTTGACATGCATTCCTAAAGGAAGAACATAAAACAATCAAAAGGGATACGTCATGTTTAAGGAGACACAACGCTGAAGAAATTAAGAAATTTTTCTAACAGCAAACGGTGGAGATGTACCAATCGGTGTGCTAGCAGTTTAAGATTTGCTGCTTTCTCTCTTGTCGGGCTGTCCCACTTTGACCCGTGCTACGACGTGTGCTGGACTTTGATATGGAGGCTCCAAATAAAGATTGACTCCACCCGCCTCAGATATGAAAACCATGCACAGTTAGCTACAGTCCAGGTCAGTACACCGCTACGTACAGTGTGACCCTACCCGTGTGTAGCCAGAAAAAATTTCGAAGGGGGCACATCCAAAAATTTTTACCATCTATCCAGGTTTTTCAAAATCGTTATTCGCTTGTTTCAGGTTTTTTCGGACCACATATACAACCTAAAGTTATGAAAACTGGACTTGTTTAAATTTTCGGAGGTACAATGTATATTTATAGCAGCTACGTGGGGGTCTGGGTTGCAGAGCCCCCCAGAAGCTGAAGAATTTTTGTGAATTGCAAAGTCATAATGAAAACATTTAAAAAGATTAATTATATTATCCAATCGCATAGATTGTGCTATTCCATATTCCTGTAAAAATTTACTGAAACGACGTCTTTCTGTTGTCTCATTTTTAAAAAACAATTTCTACAAACTTGTCAGATTATACGTAGTGCAAATGTTCGATTTTTAGTTAAAATGGTGGGGGTCATAATAGCCCCCAGCTAAAAGCCAACCTTTTTAGAATATGGCACAATTGAAACCTATTTTTTCAGAACACATTTTGCATAAGTTTTAGAAAATTTAACAATGAATTTGATGTGTAAAATAGATTTTTCTGAGCTAACACACTAAACCTCTATAAAATTTTCCCCGACATTTAAAATTTTCCGGAGGGCAAATCAGTTTCCGGGGGATTCCCCCTATGGCCCTCCCCTGCCCGTGTACACGTAAATTATATACTACTCCCGTTATTACTCACCAGTAATAAATTTCTAGGAAATTATTACTCCCCAGTAAAAATTTTCTACTAAACTTTTACTTCCCCAGTGCTAATTTCTTAGGAAATCTTTACTTCCCATAGAAAATTTTAACTCCCCTAAAATAGGAAAACATATGAATCATTTGTAACAGTTTTGAAATTACACTCGAGACTTGATAGTTTCGTCGCATATACTTGTAGTAAAATCTTAATTACGACTAGCGTGCTGAAATATGGTTGCTCTGTTCTTTTGTATTTTTACTAATTTTCTTTAGGAAATCTTTCTGTTTGCTTTTGCTTTTAAAATTTTGTACATGTTGCCAAACCATAATTTTAAACAATATTCGCCTTAAGGCAGTTTGCTTAGATTTTAAGATTTTACTGACAGGAAAACCCCAAGTTTGGAGAATTTCCAATAAAGATTTTCCTATTTTACAAAATTTTCTCAGCTTCTGGGGGCTCCCCCCCAGACCCCCGCGTCTCCGACCGTTCAATATTATATTTATATATTTGTAAAAACACACGTGCTTCGACTTTCGAAAAATAGCTGTAACTTGGTTAATACTACGCGTTAAATAAGAATGTGTTTAAATACACCCAAGTTACTAAAATTCAGTAGTTATCCTAAAAAAATTAAAAATAAAGAATTTAGCAATATTTTGTGAAATTCCGCAAAAAATTTAGGACTGCGTTCGCAAAAAGTTAACACAGGCGAGACCAAATTTTCACCGACACTACAGTTGTACATAGCTCAAAGCAAAGTGCCTTTTTTTGCGAAATTCGCAATCTCCGCAAGCTTCGCGAAGCAAGCGACATTTCGGTAAATTTAGACAAGTTCGCGAAAAGTTAGTGAACTTCGCGAAATAGTTAGCTAGCTAATTTGAGGGTGTTCTCCATATCTGCTAAAAATGATGCGAAGTTCGCGAAGGCACTAAATCTTGAGTCTAAAATAGATTTAAAAAATTTTCTGTCAATTTTTGGTAGATATGGAGAAAGCCACTCAAATTAGCTAGCTAAGAATTTCGCGAAGTTAATGGAGTTTGAGAACTTCGCATAAAATTAACCTTGCTTTGAGCTATAGCGTAGCAATTTTAAGCTTAAATTAAGTTTCTCCCAGTTTTTAAGGCGTAGGCGCAATATTAGGGAATTTAGAACATAAACATACTGTTTCCGTGACTCGTTAGTTAATTTTAATAACATTGATGTAAAATTTTCGTTAAATTTAATGTTTTCAAAAAATTTCCGGTCTCTGTAAGAGACTTTTGGGTGAGCGAGACCGAGACACCTCCCAACCAACCATGACTATTGGAAACAATAAAGACACTAAAGAAGCAGTTCACGTGCTCGTGACTGAGAAGAACAACTAAAACTGGCCAGTCCGTTTTTACTTCAAAAGTACACAAACACAAGTATACTTCCGTCAAGAAGTACACAGTACACAAAGCAGTAAAGCCAAACAAGTAAATATGCCAAAAGTTGCAAAAAATATTCTGACCCGGCCTGATGATTGGAATCAATCATTTTCGCATTTCGAGTAAGCAAACACTCATCTAATGGAATTCACCATTTGCTATACACTACACCAGAAAGCCAAAGCTGCCAACTGACTCTCTGATGGAGAAGATTAATGAAACTGAGCCAATCCAAGGCACTGTTTCATCAACCAAGGTAGTAGCAGCATTGGAGTAACAATTCCCAGGGACACTATTACTGGGGGGGGGAGTAAAAATTTCCTGGCGGGAGTAATAATTCCTAGGAAATTATTACTGGGGAGTAATAAAAAGTAATAACTTACTGTTACACCGGCCGGCCTAAAGGATAAGTTTCCTGGAGATTGAGGGAGGATGAGGACGAAAAGAAAACAATAACATATATATTACAACAATGAGTATTAAATAATGAACGCACACAAGCTCGGTAGCAGCACCGTGTTTCAGTAAAATTTCCACAGTTGTTAGATTGCCACTGTCCACAGCAAAATGTAGAACACTTCGTCCACTTTTATCACAACTGTTTACTAATGTAGTTTGCTAAAAACAAAAGACGAAATAAAAAAATACCAAAACAGGCGCTATTCAAAAAGCTGGGACTATAAGCTGAAATCAAAGAAAATGCTTCGACAAAAAGGTAACGGTTTCAGCCTATTTGCGTCCTCGTGGCACAGGACTTAGGGTTCCATGGCTTGTTTTTAGGTCAACTTTCATGGTGATTGAAGGTCACCTCATCTTCGTGAACGTGGTCTGAGCCACACAGGGATGGGCCACCTAAAATAGGATATGATTCACGGGGTTCCGGTTGACAAGTCTTTCGGAGGCTTCGCAGAAATATAGCATAAAGTCGGAGAAATCATATTAGTTTACAGAACGCCGCAGACAATGTCATTCATCCTTTAAAACATCTTTTAATGTGTTCTTTTGATAGAATTACCTTGCTTTTATACTCATAAAAACACTATAGTACGACCAAAAAATGTGTGTACAAACTTCGACCATTAACAGCAGATTAACCTTTGGAGTAAACCCCAACAATGTACACATTTTTAGAATCCTCAGGAACCAGGAATTTCGAAAATTGGGTAAAATCCGGAATCCCAGGTTTCATTCACGGAAAATCTACAGTTTTTCATATAATCAATTCAATTATATACTCAACCAGAAAGTTTAGAAGTTTAGAACTTTAGAACTGTTTAGAACACCAAATTTAGAACTCAACTGCCATGTGTTTTAAAAAAACTTATACATTCGTGACGATTTATTTTTGATTTTATTGTTGTAGTCCAAAAGAGGGCTTTAAGGACGGTTAAGACACAAGTTTCACGTTCCTGTACAATTTTATTGAAATCAATTTTTTGTTTTTTAAAATATTTCCGAACTTCACACTTCAAACTTCACACAAACCGAGGCATTCACTTTCACTCTGTGTGATTTTTTCTGTTTTTCTCTTTTTCTAATCTGCAAGTTTAACTGCTGCTGCGAGAAAATGTTTTGAATAGAAAATACTTGAAAAGTCAATTGTCATTTCGCTATTTCACACAAACACACACACCCACACACACTTGCTTGCATACTGTATTCTATACTATGTATTCCATACTGTAGTCTGTACCCAGTACTCTGTGCAGCGAATTATTTTTGGGCATTTGGACAAATTTCAGTCCGACGGACCACTGCGTAGTATCATTGTCGTGCACCCAACTAACCAACATCTTCTGAATCTCCGCATTTGCTCGTTCCACAGATCCTTGGCTCTGTGGGTGCCTTGGAGCTCCATGTACAATAGTCATCGTCGGCCACATCTCTTCCAGCTCATCGATTATTTTAGCGTAGAATTCTCGTCCATTGTCTGATTGTAGTATTCACGGAGCTCCAAACAAGGTAAATATATCAGGAAGATGATATGCTACCTCCGCGGCTCTTTTGGTCTTTAGAGGTTCCAAGATGCTAAACTTGGAAAAGTGGTCCTGTACGTGCATGACGTACCGATAGTCGCCATCGGGAGCAGTTCTGAAGTCACAAAGATCAACTTGAACACGAGCATTAAAGTCTTCCAATAGGATTGGTTTGACCACCAAATACTTCTTTTGTTTGTGTTGTTTTCTTTGGCAGTTTGTGCACAAAGAAATGTAGAGACGCACTTGTTCCCTTGTAATATTGGCGTACTCTCTCTTTAGTCTTTCTGCCGTCAATTTCTCTCTCCCGTGGCGATCGCCTTCTGTGTGAAACGACTTTATGATTACAAAAACATCTTTTGGGATAAAGTATTTTGGTGGTGTAGAACCATTCAGGATCAGTTTCTGTTCCCCACCGATGCTGATCAGGTCATATCTTCGCAATCTTCGCTTGTCCTTTGAGGTACATAAGTTATTAGAGCCGATCGATGTTTGGGCAAAACAGTTGCCCAAACTAGGTTTGGGCAACGAAATTTTGTCCAGCCCGTGGTTTGGGCAAAGCGGTTGCCCAAACTAGGTTTGCGCAAAATACTTCTTGCAGGGACCGGGGTTTGGGCAAAGTCGAGGCTTGGGCACGACATATATACATAGATATGTACGGTTACGGTAATCTTGAATTTCGTAATTCTGGTGCCAGGTTTCTACGTCGCTTTGTGGAGCACTTTGGTGCGGAGCTGGCTGGGTTGTGGCTAAACTACTTCTTCGCTTGTGTGTGTAAGGAATCGATAGGGTTTGATTTAAAAATAAACTAAAATTATGCAGTTCATAAAACTGGTAGCTGAGCAAAACTTTAAACATAAGTTTGTGTATTCAATACTAATTACCATGAAACTTGTTTACCCTTCCAAGTAACAGCTTAACCAGACTGTCGTGGCCATAGAGAGCGGCACGCATTAAGGGTGTAACCCCATTTATGTCTGGGATACTAGGATCAGCACTCAAATCCAACAGCAGCTTGGCCATTTCAAATTGACCATGACAGGCAGCGTAAATCAACGCTGTCCAACCACTGGCATTAACACGACTGATAACAGATGGATCGCTGAAATAGAAACACAGAGGATTCCCTAAAATGAGCATGTTCTCTCTATACATCTATATCTACAACATCTATATAATTTTTGAAAAGTTCAAGGATGGGCATGATGAGCCAAATATAGATTTCGTTGTATAACTATTAACTTTATGCAATAAAAGCCTATGCTCCAATTCAAGATAGTCTTTGCCACAATAGCGACAATTTTTGGCTTTGGCCGCCCCGCTATATACGTATATATATATGTCGTAGTAATTTCTGTATTCAGTAAATACCGTATTTACTGGCCGATTTCAGTAAATACGGTATTTACTAGTAAGAATGGTTTCTTTAAACGTCCTATCTTTACACGTAAATACCATTTTTACTGAAACTCGTCCAGTAAATACTGTATTTTCTAGTAAATTCTGTATTTCATCTTAAGCGCCTTTGTCTTTGTGTGTGGCTAGGAAAACAAAGGACATGCCGACGTCATATTTAAAGTCAAAAAGATAGGTCATGCATAGTAACAATATGTACAAAGGGGGTGCATGAAGATAAACTTCAGAAGTTTAAAACAGTTAACAAAATTAAAAAATAATGTAATGTTAATCCAGTTAACACATTAAAAGCAGTTTTGCTAACACTTTAAATCTTAATAACAGAAACACTATAAGTTTACTTAAAGTTTTAAAATTGGTATTTGTGTATTTTTTATAATTAGGAAAAACAAATTTAAGACTATATCTAAAGTAACTAATGAATTTTTAATTAATCGTAATTCATTAAAAATATATAATACCTGTGTAAATATATGTTTCGATTTTAAAAGCTGTGTTTTAAAAGCTAAAATAATTTTTTTAATTTTGTAAACTAATGTTTTAAGCTTCTGAACTATATCTTCATGCACCCCCTTTGTACATATTGTTACTATGCATGACCTATCTTTTGACTTTAAATATGACGTCGGCATGTCCTTTGTTTTCCTGGCCACACACAAAGACAAAGGTGTTTATGAATACAGAATTTACTAGAAAATACAGTATTTACTGGACGAGTTTCAGTAAAAATGGTATTTACGTGTAAAGATAGGAAGTTTAAAGAAAATACCATTCTTACTAGTAAACACCGTATTTACTGAAATCGGCCAGTAAATACAGTATTTACTGAATACAGAAATTACTGCGACATATACATACACATATAGTGCACAGCAGAACTCCAAGGTTAAGGGTAGCGGATACAAGTCGATATGAAGCCATCAATCCACAATTCAACATGCATAATTTTGTGTCAGTGAATTGTTCCTCGACAAGACAATGAATGATTGATGACCAAGATCTTAGTCACAGTCATGTTCTGCAAAGGCAGAATCTAAGTGCGCTGGCCAGGCGCCTTAGAGCGCACCTTGAGTGATATATAATCAGAGCTTTGCTTTTGCTCAAAAAAGTGCGCAATGACACACTTTTTTCTGAAAATAGCAAAAAAATTTGTGCTTGTGCCCACGCGTGTTGTTCTAAGAGCTCAGAAAAATTGCTTCTGGCTCTCAATTTCACAAAAATTTCTAGTTTTTCCTTTGGGCTCCGCCCCAGACACCCACACTTACTTTTATACTACTGCTTTACCGCTAAGTTGTGACCTCAAATTTACTAACAAACACACATGGCCTAACGTATGAGTTAATCTACCCATGTGCAACTAGCAATGAAAATATTCATGTTATGAACTATATAACTGACTGCCTAATTTTAATGATTGTTTGACAGTTTTTGCAGAAGTTTACACACGGTAATATCTAATTCGAACTTTAACATGAGATTTCGTGTCAGCAAGGTTTATGTGTTTTATCCGTGTTTTCTTACCCATCGACGCTTCAGAAAAGCATTTAAAAAGAGATGCTCGAGGCTTAAAATTACTAAGTCAAAGATCGGAACCTTTAATCATTTTCTGAAAACATCGATGAAGTTATAAACCGGCATTTGTTTTCTTTTTATGAAAAGCAGTGAGAATTTAATTCTGACAAAAAGCAGTTTTCAAGAAATTATTTGAATTTTTCTCTTGCAAATAACTTAGACATTGTTAAAAGTTTTCATCATTTCGCTAAATAGACAGACAACAAATATACTTCAATATAAATAAAACTTTTGAAGGTTATACGAAATATTCGCTATTTTGAAAATCTATTGGAAATATGGATTTTAATGCAAAACAAGAATATGTTGCACTAACTGATATTTTTAATGGAGAATTAAAATCTTTTCTACGGAATCATGAAACTTCTCTTGCTCATAACCCAAACAACAAGAAATTTTTAAGTATGCAAACCAAAACTTAAAAACTAAGTCTGGTATACCAACCCTCCAATCTCAAGATGGGTTCGGAAGCATATACAGACTCTGAAAAATGTAAATTTCTGAATAATTTTTTCTCCTCTGTTTACACCGATGATAATGGAATTATACCTGAAGTGAATCATGTATGTCAGTTTACTTGTGATATGATTATGTTTGATGTTTTAGATATCTATGAGGTTTTGCGTGAGCTTAAGCCTACACTAGTGAGTGGGCCTGAGGATATTCCATATATATTTTATAAAACATTTGCTGCTGAATTAGCTTTTCCTATATACCTGATTACAGACTTTTGTTATTTTACGGGTACGGTTCCACAGGGCTGGAAAGATGCCAACATAACTGCGATCTATAAAAATAAATGATCAAAAGCTGGCTTTTTCCTACAGGGGGGGGAGTGGAGGCCCCCCAGACTTGGATCGCCCCCCCCCAGGATTCGGGCCTTCCCCCCCACCCTAAAGTGCCCGGAAAAATAGGGGTTTGAGGGAAAATTTTTTCCGGCTTCGCCGGATTTTTACCCATTTTTAAGCATGTTTTAGCTATTTTAAGCTAAGTTTGTGGATTTGGTATTATTATATAAGATAATTTTCGGATACACTGTTATCGCTCATTTTGAGCTTTTTGTCTTTGCTTCAATACCGTACGAAAGTCGGGGTCACTTGCTTAGACTAAAATGCCAAAAGTTTTCTACTGACTTATTAAAATTTTCTTTTGCCTGTCGAGTAGGGATGCACCGGGGCCTGGCCCCGGCCCCGGTAGTCAGGCCCCGGCCCCGGTGGTCAGGCACCGGTACCGACCGGGGCCAAAAATTTGCCAATTTTTGACATTTTTTTACCTAAATTTTGAATTCTTGAAAGTCAAAAAGTGTTACAAATCGTTTGTTTTCCCGCCGATATGAATGAAAAGAACGATAGTAACGGTTGCATATCAAAAATTATTGCAAAATTTAAATTTTCCGGAAAATTTTTGAAAATTTTCGATTTGGACCCCCAATTTCCAGGCCCCGGCCCCGGCCACGATGAGGTCCCGGCCCCGGCCCCGGTAGTGGCGGCCCCGGTGCATCTCTACCGGGCCCGGGGGGGGGGGGGGAAGATTTTTGCATAAATGAGCCAAAAAATGGTATTTTTGGCGTTTTCTGGATGATGAAACGCTAAAAGTTCTCAAAAATGCCAGCATTTAAGCTAAAAATAGCTATTTTTTACGAAAAAATCTTCGGCGACGTCGAAAAATTTGCTTTTTTTTGGCAAAAATTTGGGCACCCAAAAATTACCGGGGGGGAAGCAAAAATCCCGGGAGGGGGCGATTTCGGGGGGGGGGGAAGAAGGTCAGTTTCGGGGGGGGCGCCCCTCCCCTGTTAAAAATACCCTGTTACCTGAACGCGTTATTCTTACCAAAAACGTCCTTGATTTTAAAGAAGGATTGAAAACCTGTAAAAGTATACTGTGTAAGCTGCTGTTTATAAGTAAAAGTTGTGTACGCATGCGCTGCAGTAGAGTGCTGCTGAAGTACACCATGGCCTATAACTAGCTACAGATAAGTTACAATCGTCCGAAATTTTGCATACAAGTGCAGCAGAGCATTACAAATTGAGCCGTATAAGTTTCCTTCATTGACAGTACATTAACATCTGGTTTCCACTGGAGTAGAGTGCTGCTGAAGTACAGCACGGCATACAGCTAGCCAGGCCCGTAGCCAGGGGGGGGCGAGGGGGGCATGCCCCCCCGAAATCGGGGACAAAAGAAAAATTTTTAATGAGTAGCAGCAGGGCGAATAAATATTTAGAAAAATTTTCGCCTGCGGTGCTACTTTACAATGAAAATATTTCAAAAAGCTCCAGATTTTGACTGAAAATTTCCACCAACTGTTTAGTTGCGGTAGAAATTTCAGAGCATTTTTGGCTTGCCCCCATCCGAAATGTTTTTCTGGCTACGCTAGTGCAGCTAGCTACAGGTAAGTTGCACTTGTCCGAAATTTTGTATACAAGAATAAAAATGCTCCAATGGAGCATGAAAAATGCAATATGGGTGACACTGGGTTGTAAATAGACAGAGGACTAGGTTTTAAAACGTTAATATGGGAGGGGTAGGTTGTAAATGCCAGGAGGACTAGGTTAAAAGCGCACTAATATGGACCAGCTTCGCTGAACAACCCATATTCGCGAAAACTGTCCAGAGTTTCTATTGGCTGCTGCTTGCGGTTGATATTGGCAGTTCTTCGAAAAATTGTACGATTTGTCAACACGGCCTGCAAGTATATTTGGTCGTGCTCCTTTATTATACAACTTAATAATACACGT
>JASAND010028381.1:2500-50540 GCA_030248195.1 Trissonchulus latispiculum | reverse complement strand
CAAAAGTACCAACGCTCATTTCTGTAGATGTTTTGAAAAATTTGTAAGCAAGGTGTTAACAAGTTGTAGTTAAGAACCAGCTTTAATGGGATATATTCTAAGAATAAGTAACTAGCTTAAAATATTAATATGATAGCTGATTCTGTACTCAACAAACTCGGTAGCCACGTGCTTTTGTTTGATAATGCTCTTAGATAAAAATCAATTGATTAATAAAATATACGCAGTTACCAAGTGTTAGTTTATAATGGACAATTTTTCCAGTCAGCTCGTGTGTATTTTCTTGCGTATTATTTCCGGATTGCCCGTTGTGCCAATTTGGAGCCATGACTGTAACCAAATCTTTCCGCCAGGTGAGGCCAAAACTGAGTCCGATTTCCGATGTAGCAGGGAAGACCAGTGATACAGCACAGCAGTAGACCAACTATCACCATTTTCCACAGCAAACCCATGACATCCCACATCCCGAATCTGAAGAAGCCCCAACCGTCTTCGCCCCCCGTAGCCACCACATCGGTTGGAGTCTCAGGTCCACTTTGAACCAGCTGCTGATAGGAGGCCTGTCTCTTTGCTTCCTTTTGTTGTTTAGGTTTCGGTGTGGGTGTGGGCATTGCGTCGACCAACTCCATTCTCAAGGTATCTTCCATTGGATTCTGTCCTTCCACCAATTCTCGCACGGCAAAGGTGCTTCGTTTATTCGCCGGAGTGGCTTGCAGGGGCAGAATCCTCTCCCGCGAGCCTGGTGGCTTCATGGTGACTCGAATAGGCGTTCTGCTCATTGATGGTGTCAATTCTTCTAGTTGGTATCTCTTAAGGGGAAATTCTCGAACTTCTTTCATCTTGCTCCGCTTGGCTGCGGCAGCGTCAGAAAAGTCGACCGGTTCCAGTGTTTCCGGTTTTATGGCCATTGTGTCGACGGCTTCGTTTTCGGCACTCCCCTGGGGCGATTTGCTGAGTGCCAGAGTTGCTTGATCAGTGACGATCAGTTCTCTGGGACTTCGCTGCAGTTTTCGCTCTCGCTGTCTGTCGGCAGGCAGCGGGCTGACAGATCTGGGAACCGTAGTGTCGGATCCCAAGCATCGCCCTTTTGCCGCAAGCTTCTGCTGTAGTGCTTTAGGTACATCTTCTCGGATGGCATAGGTATCCTTGTGTTCCTGTCTGTAGAGTGCAGTGAACTGCTTCTGCTGTTCCAGTAGTTCGGCTTTGGTTGGTGGTGGTAGAGCCACGGCGTAGGTGTCCTGGTGGATTTCTCTGTACTTGTCGGTGAATCGCTGCTGTTCTTGTTTTAGTTCTTCCCGTGTCGGCGGCGGGAGCGCTATGGCAAAGGTGTCAGCTGCTTCCGTCTTGACTCGACTCTTCGCCTTAGGCAGGACTTGCTCCGTGATTCCCAGCGAGGTCATGTCGTCTGGAACCCTGGTGGCTTCATCCGGCTCTTCCAGTCCCCTGGGAGCTCTGGTACGGATGGCAAACAGCTCCTTGGGGTCAGTTCGATCCTCAATTGTCTCCCCACCATAGGCCATGTCAAGAAGATTTCCTTCTTCCGCTTCCGCTGGCGCCGACATGTCTTCTATGGTCGGACTAATCAGATCACTTCCACGCGGCTCCGCCAGCGTAGCTTTCTCTCTGTCCGCTTCCGTGGCGCCTTCTTCGCGCACAGCGTACAGCATCCGCGGATCAGTCTTTACTCCCGCCGCCTCCTCTTCTCGTTTCGCCTCCGGCGGGCGACTCACCTTCCGTTGTACCAGATTGGCAACTCTTTCATTTAGCATTTCCAAAGACTGCTTCAGCTTGTTCATCTCGTTCAGCGCACCGAAGGCTGCTGCCGTATCGCTCGCTTGCTCTTCGGGTTTCGGGATCGTCGGATCGCTGGCGGTAATCTTTCGACCGCCAGAGCTTGGTAGTTGAGCTCGCCGTATTTTCTGTGGGATTTTAGGTGTGGTTGTTCGGATGGCGTAGGTATCGCGAATGGATTCCTCCCTTTCCCGCGCCCTACGTTCCCTGGCTGATTCGGTCAACTTCAGCCCCCTTAAATACTTTTCTGCCTTCGTTTCTGGCTTTACAGGCGCCCCAGGCTCTGGTTCTACGGACCCCATGGTTCGAAGCATTTCCAAATCTCTTGTACCCAATCCTATTGGCATATCCTTGGGTTTCGCAGCTCTAGTTTTCCCGAATTCCGTTTTCGGTCGAGGGTGTTGTCCCACCGTTTTCAGATTGGTCAAACCGATCCTACCGCCGGACCTGGGTGAAATCATGGTTCTTCTAGGAGGGGCTCCGGCCCTTGGGGTACGGAGCTTTGTCTCAAACGTCGGCAAGGGGACTCCTGCTCTGATCATCGGTGTTGGACCGCCGTGCATCACACCCACCTCGTAGTTTTCTGGGACAGATACCATGAGCTGGTAGACAGAAGACGCCTGATGATTCCTAAAATATGAAACAATACACATCAGGTGACGATTCCGACGACATATGACGCGGTGTCAGCCAGCACGATTTATGCAAAAAACTATATAGGTCTGAAATCTTATCTTATCTTCTGATGAATTAATAATCAAGCCATTTCGCTATAGATTTCTTTCACTGAGACAATGATCAACTTGCAATCAGGATATTAACAAACTCATCAGTTAGTTAGGTTTATTTTTACAAGCTGACAATAATACTGTTCAGCTTCTTTGAAGTGCTCCCTGCGCAAGTCTAAAATATTTTTGGCAGAAAAGATGGATAATGCAGTCTACTGGTTTGCCAGGAGCAATCAACAAGAGAAACTGTAAAAGCTTGCAAAATTTGGTCTATGTGGAGAACGAGGTTGAAATGTTTGTCACAGGCACCTAGATTGCAGAAATCGCTTTTTAAATGTAAAAACGCTTTTAGTTTGACAGAGGCTAATTGTGGTTACAAAATTATGACAATGTGTCACTCCTTTATGGCTTATCAGCATTATCTCAGCAGTCTTGCACAGAACTAAGACTTGGCTAACCAGGTTATTTCAAACTCAAAAGATTAAACCTGTTCTTACCTTGATTGTTGCTCCTGTTGCAACTTTTCGGCATTTACGGAAAATTTGAGCGGCATGTTTTCGTCTCACAATGCTGAATTCAGTTTCTTCCAGTAGCTTTAAAAGTACTGTGTAGATGAATGTATTATCGTTACAGCGATGGATAAAATCAAGTTACAGAATACTTTTTCATTCAGTTTAATGGATACAAATTTTGCATTTAACAATATAATGCTTAGATATTTATGACTTAATATTAGTTAATAGATTTGCAAGATGAAGCTGATTTATTGTTTCATATCGAAAAACCTGGGCAAGGGCACCTTTACAGTGGATTGCACCAAATTTGAATAAAATCTCAATAAGCTATTCAGAAGTTATTCATGAATAAAATCAGAATAACTGCCAATTCCGTTGCACCAAGTTAAATCTTAATAAAATGTGAATAAATCAGAATAAGCAGTGCAAGTTATTCAGATTTTATTCTTACCTCGGAGTAAGAATAAAATCTGAATAACAGTTATCTCCAAAGAATTTATAGTGATGAGTAATTTTGTAATTTTCTCTGGCGTTTCAGAAAAATGTGTGTTGGTGTCGTGTTCTGAAAATTTTGGTGTTCTTGTTTAAAGAAGCAAATTTCTGCTCAAAACTGTTTCTTCGAAAAACAATGTTCAACAGAAGCTTTTTGAAAGCTATAATTCGTGAAACGTCACCACTTAATATTAATTAAAATCTTCCTGCTTTATTTTGCTTTATATATTTGTTTCACTGTGCTTAAACCAATTATATAATTAAATAAATACAAGTGCACACCAAATAGTCAGCAGGCCATGTAGCAAATTATTAGGGATTGGAACAAGAATCTGAATAAGTGTGAACAGGGCAAAATGTATGTGAATAACGTCTGAATTACTTTCGAGTTTCTTGGTATTCCATTGGATAGACTCATAATCTTTCCGGCAGCGGATTGGTCAGTTCTTTGTTACGTGGCTGATTATCAGAATAAAATCTGAATAATTATTCAGATTTTATTCTGAGAATAACAAAAGATTAGTTAGTCCGTCACATTTTGGTGCAATGAAACATCTGAATAGCTCGAGAATATGATTAGCTATTCAGATTTTAGAATTATTCTAAGAATAGCTATTCAGATTTGGTGCAACCCACTGTTAGTTACTCTGACCGATCAGGTTAATCCACTGCTAAACCCACCGACTATATTTAATCTAAGAACTTCTTCCTACATTCCCAACAAATTATATTTTAATGTGTTTTAATTTTGAACATGTAGCTTAAAACGTCAAGATGATTTCAACGGAGGTAATCATGCACGATGCACAAGCAGGGCGCATGGAAGGATACACTAACAAAATAATTGCAGATATTTTGGCAAGTGTGTCCAAACAAGGTTTTTAAGGTGGTGGTATGCCATTTTATAGACCCTATAGCTGCGATTCTGTACTGAAACGAATCGACTAATACATAGTTTGCTGCTTTTTAACGTTTTAATGTCCCGTGATCCCTCCTAAGACCTTACTTCATCGAAAAACTTGATTGTTTGGATTCGCCAACCATAAGTAGTTATCGCAGGCAGTGCGAACATTTGATTGCCCTGTTTGGTTCGAATGGGGGTCGACAGAATCATTTCTGCTTTCAAAGTAATTGAGCTCTTGCTAATGGTTCAGTGATTAAAAGCCATCGATTTCGAGGCTATTTCGTGCCACATTGCATTTAGTGCAGTCTGTACTGGAGCACTAGGATCTATCTCCGATTCGATTCTTATCCGAATTAATAGTGCCTCTGCTTACATAATGTCCTATTGTATAGTCCAAATGATGTTTTCCCTGATTCTTGTTTAAATCGATATTTGTAGGTAACCGAATATAAATTTTCCTGAATGACAATGATTATATTTATATTCAAATACTGCTTTTTGTAGGAACTTGAAGTAATCCCAGTACTTCTATCAAAATGGGAAATAATTACCGTAATAACCGTTCGCCGCCTACTGGTTGAGAGGCCTGAAAAATAATTGTTACAAACACAATTCGTTTGTGAGGAAGTTCATTCAAGTTCATTCCTACAGTTTTGATGTAATCTCTACGGTGGTACTGTCGCAATTTATGTGACGGCGTATTTCCAAAAATTCTGCTAACAATTCATATTTCTGTGCCAGAGAAGTTCCGAAATCGGGCAGAGCTAACCAGGATCAATTGATATCGCTCGAAATGTCTAACCAGGAAGTAGAATTTTTAATTAGGCCTTACAGATTTCAGAATATTACATCAAAGTTGCTGATACCCAATTTCAATGTTGCAAAACAGACAAATTTGGCTATTGTCAAAATTTCAAAAATTAATTAAAAAATTTTGAAGGCCTAAATTAAAATTCTGCTTCCTGCAAATCACCCTTCGAGATCGTTCCTAATATAAGATGGACGTTGAACTGCTCCGTATTGTCGTTGGCGAGATTTCTCTGACGCACGGAAAAATCAAAACGTTTTACTTTCTTATCTAGGTTTAACACATGACGACCTCCACATTGAACCTAAATTATTATTCAACCATAAGAGATTCGGCCCAACTGATTACTTGGCCAAGCTGCGGGATATTTTACTATGTGGTGGATTAGATCCAGCAAAGATATTTTTGAAATACTTTTTCAAAAAAATTGTTGGAAAAGATATTATCCGTCACTCAGAATGGGTGGGGTGGATTCCCTGGTTTCCCAATGGGTTTCCCAATTTCCCAACAGCAGAGTGTCTCTAAGCAAAATTTAATTTCACAAATTTCAGCAAAATTTAAGCTTGGCCCGTCTTGGCCACAGATTTCTGCAAAGCTCGAGCATGCCCAGCTTGGCCGAGCTTATCCAAAGACTTCTGCAAAAGTCGAGCTTAGCCAGCTCAGAGTTGAGCATGAACACATTTTTTGCGACCGCCCGCAGGCTAATTTTGTGACCGCAAAAGTTTGAGTTATTAACCTTCAATTCTATGCAAAAATCTACTTTTCTCCTATTTTTAAGGTATTCACTATGTTTTACAGCTATACATCACCGCAGTCTGTATACAGATATACCGCTGATGGCTGGTGCAGCTTAGATACATATTTTCCGACAGCGCAATTGAAACTTACACAATTTGGTTTTGTTACTGCAGTTGGAGTGTTCGATAGTAAAATTCTGTGTGCAGGGTGCCTTTTCTTCCACTTTAGGGTTGAGGTTTCCAACCCAATGGCAGTGGCAACATACTAAATTAAACACTGCTTAAAGCGTTGGTTTCTGTCCCTTCGAGTATTTTTAACTTTTAATACTCATCTAATCTTATAGATTGAAAATTTCAGAACTTGTTGATTGAGTTGAATTGAACTGAATCGATTGAAAGCTAGTAAGCGCAGCGCAGAACTTCCATTTGGCATCTAATGTACGAATATCGAAAGTCCTTCTTTTTCATTAACACAAAGAAGCACTAATTATTGTCCCTGTCAGCTGTCACTTGAAGAAAAAGGTGCAAATTTCAGAAAAGATTCGATAGTGGTCGCGGAGGGCACAAACTTGAAAATTTAAATTCGTGTTTTCCTGGTAGCGCATGGGGATCAAGTAAACAATTTCCCCCCAAATTCCCAAGTAAACTATCTCCCCCCAGCGCTTTATCGAATTGACCGAATTGGTTAAAACTTTGTGTGGGGGCATTCCAATACATGTCCGATTGATTGTTAAAACTGTTAGAATTGTTAAAATAAAAGCTTACATCTTAAAGCTTACTACTTTAGCTTACACTGAACTAACGAAAACGTGAATCGAAAAATGGATTTCAGATTCGTGTTCTGCGACCCTGGAAACCCCTATATACAACATTTCAGCAAACTCGGGGACAAAGAAGTTTTTGGTTCCCCTTGGTCCTCCCATAAAAAACTTAAAAATTTATAATTAAAATTTAAAAATTTTATTAACAATCAATCAGACATGTGTTGGAATGCCCCCATGCAAAATTTGAGCTACTTGAGCTATCCGAACTCTTTTGACCTAATCTCAACTCACACTCCGTCTTGTACGCAACTTTCTCTTCTACCCAATCTCCCCTTACATATTTTCCTGAGTTTCTACTTTGTCTCCCCCTCACCCAATCCTCTCGAGTCAGTAAGTTTAACTATTTTGCAAACCCCTTCTAATTCCCTTTTGTATGCTTACTTAGCGTATTTCTATCGTATCAATTAAAATCGAAGGTTGTCTGAAATTAATTTTTATTTAGTTCCTAACTAGGTCTGAGTAATTTTTAACTTAAGATAAGTACTCTGGGGTTGGCCCGGAGCACTTTCGGAGTGTATTTTTATTTCCAACTCCTCATTTTGTTTAAGCGCCAGTCACTCCGGCGTCCCCCAAAATTTATATCCCTTACTCCTTCGCGAGGCTCGTTTAAAAGAGAGCCGCCTGGACAGAAATCTCCTTAGCAGTCAGTTACATTGCGCCAGCTCTAGTAGTGGAGATAGTGCTGGGGTTAAACTCCCAGTTTTCTTCACTACACTGTGTTACACAACTATTGAAAGACCAAGCGCCTTGCCCCATGGTTCTACTCCAAGTCGGCCCAATAACTGATACGGAGTGCTCGGACTCTTCTTATCCGAATCCATTTCCTTATTCACAAATGTTTGAAGATAACTTAATTGGTACTGGGTATGCAAAACTAGATGTGGTTGTTTGCATGGATATTTAAAATCGAAACCAGCATGTTGGTAAATTCCTAACCTAAATAAGTACTGAACCAAGACACAGGCAAGTTAATGTTTCGACATTTGGGAAAAAACACAAGTTCAGTTAATGTACACTTCAAGTTCACTGGTTCTTATTGTTCTACCAGGTTCTTTCCTAGCAGCTGCTACAGCTACTCTTTAATAACCTCATTGCAGAACCGACAGCGTTTCACTGGTTCCCCTGAATTCTTTTTCCTCGGCCCAGTTTCCTCAGTAGAATTCGGCTGATTTCCCAACACCACCTGTTCCAGATCCCAATTTCTTTGAAGCTGGGAACAGGGCGACTTTCCGGCTGCATCGCCCATTCCACCTTGATTAGGACCATTTTCGGTCTTCGTTGAAGCATCCGATAGAATTCGGTCTTTTTCGCTTTGCGTCGTCTCAGCAATATCGACGGCTGCTTTGAAACCTTGGAAGTCTTCGATAAGAGAGGCTGTCGACAACATTACGCTGGGAATTTCCTCTTCAAGAATTCCTTTGCATTCTTCTTCCTCAGTTTCCGTTTCCTTTCTACTTTCAGAATTGAAATCTTTCACATGGAGTGGATCAAAATCGGTAAGTTTTGGAGGAGCCAACTGGGCAACCTGCCTATCAAAGGCTTGGATGTCGCCCTGCATTCGATGTAGGCGATTGTAGATTCGAGCTGCCACAACACTGGCATTCTCTTGAACCGAACTTTTACTTCGCAGACCCTTTCCCTTCGAGCTAGTCTTGGACGTTTCAAGCTCAACTTTAGGCGCAGAAAACTCCATACAACTTTTCTTCTGTTTCGTGTTTTGCTCCGACGGTTTCAAGGATGTAGATTTCATGTGATTTATAGGAATTTGAATGCTGAAGTTTCCCTCATCTCCAGCAGTTTTAGAACTTCCTTGCAAATTCGATTCATTGAAATGACTGATTTTGTTACTGGTCGACTTGATTGGGTCTTTAGTTTGGTTCTTTCGCTGAGGACAGGCTTGACGCTGATTTTGGATCCTTGGGTTTAGATTCTTTCCAGTATTCATCGTGACTGGTTTCGTTAGGACTTGATCACCCCAGGTATCGTGAGTTACGTTCACTTCGTACTGCACAGGAACGTTAAGTTGTAGCTGATATGTGGAAACTGGATTAGAGTTCCTAAAAGAATGTATTTCGACTGGAAAAAAAGATGCAAAGATTTGAAATTTCAGATTTCATTAAATTATTTGGTGATTCAAAAGCAGATTTATGGTTAATATCCATTGTGGGTAAATGTTTTCTACGTAGCCAAGTAGACATCATCGAAAAAGATCTGTATGACAGTTCTACATGTTCTTAAAGTTTGACATGATTGCATTTGTAAACAAAATTCGCAGTTCTCTATTATGAATTCTGTCAACATAAAATTTCATAGAATTGGATATTAAACCAAAGTATTTAATTTGACATCTACATTCTTTGTTCAGATTAATGTACTGTTTTGTGAACTGTGAAATATAAAATATACCAGACGAAATAAAACAATAAAGGTTATGTAAACTATGTACCAAGCTTTTGGAGGCGGTGTCACTTTCTTGGCATTTACAACAAATTGTAGTGGCATTTAGAAAATATACCTGAGAATTGCTTGCGCTGATCACGCTACACAATAGTTGGCTGCAGTAAGAGTAACAAATCTCAGCAAGAAGCAAGAATTAAGAAATTTTCAGCTACTTTTTCCAGCCTCCTTTCAAACCCAGATAATGAGTCGATGATGGCAACTTTTGTCAATTAGATTTGACTAGAGTTGTGACAGACTTACAGAGGATATAAAAAGCGCATTGTTTAACCTATGTTGACACATGCTTCTCTTCTTATTAACACTTAAAGTGTTTTCACTACTGCAAACGTAGTCATTTCATATTCGTGCGTGCACCTTGTAATAATTATTAAATTAGTGGCAATAAATCCAGTCTGATTAATTAATTATATCTTTGCTGAAAATTTTTTTATTGTAGTAGTTTCCTATATTTCTTTCAATTATTTTGTCAATTGCTTTAATCTGGTGAATCCTGTGGGGGATATATTTTGTCAGATATTTAGCAGCATAATCTCGATGCGACTGGTGTTCAGCTACAAAAATGTAGCTGCAGTTAAAGATCCACATTAAGTATGTCATGTACTTGTACAGTTCTTGTACACAAGGAAGTATTTTTAAAAGAATGGCTTCTGCAGCCCTCAATTGCAAATGTGCAATTGATGAAAATTTAAAAATGAAGATTTTGGGATATTACTTCCAAAAAGCAATCTTCTAATTTGTAATTTTATTGTAATCTGAAAAAGCGTATAATCTTTCGAAAAAGTGTAATAACAGTATATTTTTCTACCCATTTTTTGCTTGATATATAAAAATGATACTACATACAGTGATGGGCATTTTTTGTTTCTTCTGTCGAAAAATACCAAGAAAACAAGCATCTATTTCTAAAAATATGCACTGCAAACCACGCCCACGGCAGTCTCTGTAACTAACCAATTGGTTTAAACTATGGTAACCTTGAAAAGCTACCAGTGGTAGGCTACCAGGGCTTGGTGAATACGGCCCTGAGAAAGTGTTGCCATTTTTGAATTTCTGTCAGTGATATCCCTGAGCAAAAATGCTAAGTTGGTATTGCAAAATGTGTTTAAAGGGAATCAACAGCATTTTAAGATTAAGCTTGTGTCCGACCTACTCCGGGTTTTGACGATCTTGGAATAATCTTTGTGTTGTGGAAACTGATAAAAACTGTTATCCCGCCACCACCCCAAAACTTCCATAAAGCTATTGGCTCTGTTTTCATTGTTTTCTTCCTATGTTAGAAATTATGTAGAATGTTAGAAATAGGAAGTAGCAGTAGACTGATTATTTCTATGGGATTTGGCACCAGAACTGTTAAATATAAAGTCATGAATATACAGATCTAGTCAGTCATCAAGCTAAACTCAGGCGTAGGAAATGTTGCACTACCCCTTTACACCTACCCATTTTCGGGCTTTGACTCATGCTCGGGTCTCTCGTGCTTTGACTCGGGCCCGGGCCTCTCAGGGCTTGAACCGGGCTCGGAAAATTTCTTAACGGCACAACTCTAAATTTGACCACATCATAAGCTGACACAATAGATTTCATTTATTGCAGTGGACAAATATCTCTTTTTGCCAGAGCATCAGCATGCACATTAACACAATACAGATACCATGACCAATTGAAAGCACAAGGAACACGCCAAGGGTACATAATACCAAGATCGCACACTGCTTTTTACCGTCATTTGAACGGAGACTGAGAGTCTGTCAGCCTTTGGCTTACACAGCTTAGTTATAACATCAAGTAAGTGCATCGCTTGGTATCATGTGTATTCGTATGTTGTAACAAAACACAGAACAAGTACCCTACACTTTCAGTACCCGTATAAATTCTAGCTAGCGATAATTCAGAGTAATCTTCTTGCAAAACATGTACACCGACTTATTCCACTTCTTGGCATACTTTCTCACCTATAAATTATAAATAAACATCTTTAACTTATGTTCCTATACCTAACTCTCAGCCATCTCTCAGACACAATCCCGTACTCAGTAACCTGCTAAGAGGATGCTTATGCTAGGAGAAGCTTTTGCAACGCTACTCAAGACAGTTCTCTAGTCTTCCCAGTATTAACTGTCATTTAAAATTAATACCATTGGAATTTCCAGTGAGTGGAACATAAGGATGAAGCAACCCAGTATCACATGAAGAGCTGATACAGCTGTGTAGAGTGCCCACTTCTGAAAATAGATGGCTGTGGATCCAAACAGCCACGCAATAAATGAACAAGTTGAAATAATCTGCACTCCGACATTGGCCAGTCTAAAAACAGAGATTATAACTCTTCCAAATGTGGAATAAAGCAACTGCATTGGTTTAGACAGACAATGGCATTTTAAGCCAAACAACACTGTTAAATATCAGCAACCCAGAAAAGTTGAAATCAGTGGAATAATCTAGTTTTGCTGTCTGAGGATGTGGCTACGTGGTAGAGCGTTCTAATCAGGAACCAAAGCTTAGAGGTTCGATCCCCGTCTTGGACACTGTTCTTCACATCTTTCAATCTCATTTTCAACGCTTTACAACATGTTTTCGATTCATATAGAATAATAGTGAGAAGCTTTTGAATTAAAAACTTTAACTATGCTAAATTAACTAATACCACTAAAATGTCCTCATTCCAAGATTTAAAAAGATGTTCCTTTGCTATATAAGCCATTAGCCCTTTCCCGCATGAGGTTTAACTGAGTTTACATTTTTGGCAGCCATTTTTTGCTGAGAGCACCTAGAGAGACGGGACTACCACTAATCTATAGACTCTAACTAATTTATCTTTATTCTATAATGATTACTGGAGGGTCTCCGATGCACCCAAAAAGGTTAGATGCAGCCAAAGTCGAGTAATGTCGAAATTTCCACCTAACTATCGCAAAAAATCGTCAAACAATTTGTACTTCTTCCGACTTTGATGTCTTCAATTTTTTCTGGGTGCATCGGGGATCCTTCAGTGTTTGCATTTGAAATGTATAACAATTAATTATCTATCGATTGATGGCAGTCCCCCGCTCCCATTTCTCTAGGTGCTCCCAGTAAAAAATGGCAGCCTAAAATGTGAGATTGCTCATCTTCAACCCTTAGACCAGAGGAAATTCAGGCATTAAAGGGTGTGGAAACAGAATGAGAGAAAATTTCTTGAGAGATTCTTTCAGGATATTGCAGAAGTGCGTTGGGTAAACCACCAGAGATCTAGCAGTGATCTGACTAATATTTTTTACACTGACCATATCCCTTCTATTTCAACACTTGTTACAGATTTGTAACGTTTAGCGGGGAGGGTTAAATTCAGTGCGTTATGACGTTTTGAAAATGACTACAGTAACGTTTACCACCAATTTAATTTGAAACAAAGCTATAGTAATCACCGTGCTGAGAATAACTTCCTCTTAATCATTAAAGGATATCTTTTGGTCGAATTCAGCCGCACGAATGCCTCCGCTGCATCAGTTCCAAGTAGACATAAGATGAACATTATGGACACTGGGCCAGCAGTGAAGAAATGAACATTTTTGCCAAAATTTACCCAACAGCTGAAATAAATAGCGCAGGAGCAGAAAATAAAGAGAGGCTACTGAGAAGGTACTTTGTCATTTTCTTACTTTACTTTAAGTCCGAAGCCTCGGAAGGTGAATACAATATTATGAGCACAACATTATTCAACAAACAACCTTTGGCGATTGAGCCATCCAGGCAAAGTCGAACCAAGCTTAAGTTTGAATTCGTTCCCAAACTGTAGTACTGACACGTTTTTGACTAGGCATATAAGCTCTACGAAACCCACACCCCGCCAGGCAAACTCAAGCGTAAAAGTGGTGCAGTATTGCTGTAGAACATACAGGATAATAAACGTAAAAAACCTATCATTACAGGACCTCTGAAGCGACAATTCGGGCCTTCATTGGGTATCGAACCCAACCACCCTTAGCGATGTGCCATCACTATCAAATATTGCAGTATTAGTCATCCTGCCATTCTTTTACCTCAGTTGTTAAGAAGTTGGGGGAACAACCCTTAACTAATTAAAACTGGCAAGACTAGGAAAAATCTATTAAAACAGACAATTAACACAAAGCTTAAGGGAAGCAAGAAAACACCAAACGTTACGAGAAAGGTGCAGCAAGATTTTCAAAATAAAGCACTCCTGAGGTAGTCGTTAATACGCCGCAAACTCCTGAAATGCAAACAAACTTCACTTCGGTGTTTTTTACCATTAAAGTATTTTTGACAAAAATTTTAATAGTTAACGACATCGTCTTAATGTTTTGCACAATCTTAATTCAGTGCACCTGCTGTGAGAGCCAGCGTCTTCAGTGACGACACCACTGCATCGCTTGATATCACATTGGTCATAAGGGCGTACGAGTGCAATCCTTCGATGGCGAGAAATGTGAAGAGAGCTTGAGTCAGAAATTCCATTGCAGCAGCTACAGCACTGCACAGTGTCTGAAACAGTGGCAGAAAATTGACAGACAAATTTAATTATTTTGCTTTTCAAGGAAGACGACGCAGGGTGATTGCGGTGCAGTAACTTTGTTGACACATTATATATAACCATAGTACATAACATATAATAGCAAGAGTGGGAAGCTTAGCCCTCCCTGATGGAAATGGCCTGCGAAATGGTTGGCACATTGTGTAACTTCAGCGCTCAGCAAAAAGAGCGTACTACAACTCAATGCAAAAACTGCGCACATATATAGTTTTAACGTCCCTTTTATAGTCAATTCATTTGTTCTTCGTTACGATGGTCCGCTTGATTTGTTCTACTTGCGGTACTGATCGCTGCCAGTCCTTTACTTTGCACCACATCCCCCCAGAGTTCCAACTCTCCTTGTTATATCGGTCGGTAAAAAGCCCCATTGTCCACACCCGGGTTAAACAGCATGGGCTTCCTTTGCATACGCCGAGGAAACCGGGGAGGGTACCCGTAATTTCGATCGTTCTGGTCTTCTTGGCCTTCGCGCGATCGACTCCAGCCCCAGCGTTCGGCATATGGTCAAAAGGATCTCTTTCGTCCTCGTCGCCGCTTCCGATGTAGTCGTCGAATACAGCATTGATCTGGTCGTCAGCTTCGGAGGGCTCCACGGGGTTCGCCCTGCGAAGATCGTTAAGGTGGCGTGGAACACCGCAGACATCAACAGTGCGGAGCGATCTCAAACCAGTGACTTGCTGCTTGGTCCAGGGGGTAGTGCAACGCGTATTTGTTGGTTTCACATATACTGCGTCACCCACTTGTAGGTTCAGCAAGTTCGGCTGCATCTCTGTTTGATTAGCCGGATCTCCAGGTATACGGGCTTTGTACTTGTGTATCCTGGATGCAGGAACTTCTCCTAATTTGTTCGGGGTATGATTGTACCAGAAGGCCATTAGCTCCACTGACTGTTCGCTTCGTGCCGCCATCCTTTTGATAGTGCGATGATTTCTCTCCACAATCCCGTTTCCTTGTGGGCGGTAAGCCGCAGAGAATACCTGTCGTATTCCAAGTTTCTTTGCCCACTCTTGGACCCGATGGCTCTTGAACACAGTGCCGTTATCGGAAAGCAGCTCATCAGGAATCCCGTGTTCCAATATTACTTGTTCCAGTTGCCCAAGGACATGATCAGCGTCTTCTTTGGCAAGCTTACGCCAAATGGAATACCTGGTGCAGGTATCTCTTACAGTGAGATACGCCTTGCCGCGGTAGTGGGTAACATCCGTTGCCAACCTTTCCCATGGTCTTTCAGTTGCTAACGATCCTTTCTCTGTAGTCACGGGTGTAGGGTCAATCCGCTTGCATACTTCGCAAAGGTCAATCACTTCTTTGACCACCTTCCGTTCCAACTTTGGGTTATTTGCCTTTTGCCGAGGAACCAAGTGCGGTCAATTCCAAGGTGGTGGCGATCGTGAATATCCTTTACTCTGCTCTTAATCAGTTGCATGTCATCCGCAATGCCAACGGCGCACACAGCTGGGATCAGCCAGTGCTTCGGCACTCGGGTGAGTTCGTCCGCTTTATTGCTCTTAGACTTTACCTGCCTCACGGTCAGGTTGAGCTGGTATTCTTTTACTAGATCCGCTATGATATCAAGTCGCCGCCTGGTTAGCATCTCGGTAAGCCCAGCTGCCTTGGTCCTGTGGGTGTCGTTTAACACCGAACTGAGCCATCCAACCACTGTAGCTGAGTCGACGTTGATCCTCACTGTGTTGAGTCCCCACTTCAGTGCCATGTTCAATCCTCGAATCACCGCCTCCAATTCCGCAGAATTTATGTGTGCCCGGCTTTGTTCTTCCCGCAGCCACGATCTGTCTTCCACCGTTGCGCCCTGAATAGTCACCATTGCCCCACAGGCTAGAGAACTTGCGTCACACCACACTTCGCCCTGCTGTTCTCCCGTCGGAATTGCCCAAACTCCTTGCACGGGATCGCATTTTCTTGCCTTTTCTATTGTTTCTGCAACGTATACCGTCGTCTTCTCCGGGATAAGATCATCCCAGCGCAGGCCGTTAGTTGTCCTTTTGAGGAATCCACAGGCAACTCTTAGCCATCCTGCCACCGGATGATGTCCCACCAGTTTTCCACACACCGAAAACAATTGCCGCTTGGTTAGTCTTCCACTGGGAGCTTCTATCTCTTTATCTCTTTTCCACACGTACTGTCCTGCTTTATGCTCCACCTGGAGCCCTAAGACCCTTGCGCCGTCCAGATCTTCGGCATCCTTTACTTCCAACCCAAACACAGTCAAGTGGTCTTTGACTGTTTGCGCCGACACAGAGCTGGTATCGCAGATTATATCATCAATGTAGCTATCGGTGGCTGCAGCTATGTCTTGCCTCAGTGACAGTACCTTGTGTAGGATTGAACCCATCACCTTTGGTGCTATGCTAAGTCCGAATCCCATCCTCGTCATCACGTAGGGCTTGCCTTTGAAGATAACAGCTTGGTAAGGTATCTTTTCCGGGTGCACCCTTACCTGCAGATACGCTTTCTTGAGGTCGAGCATCTGAACGTTGGTTCCTTTCCGTCGCCAGCTGCGAAGTTTTTCTGGACATACCGCACAATTTTTCCCCGGGTAACTCAGAATGTGCTTGTTCAATTCCCGATAGTCCATTATGGGTCTTACTCGGCCTTTTCGCGGTTCATCTTTTGCCATGAAAGCGACGATCCCTTTAATTTCCCCATGTTTTCTTGGGTCGTGTAGCTCAAGCCAGCCGTCCGAAATCCACTTTTCAACCTCTGCTTCGAAACCTTTACGTATGTCTGGTGCCATCCCGTAGTCCGCCTTTACATTCTTCAGGATAGCAGGGCCACCGTCCCAGCGCCACCGTACCGTCCAGTACTTTCCAGTGAAGGTAGCTTCGAAGTCGGATTCTTGAACGCTGAGAGCCTCCGGGACACCAGTTTTTTCATCCTTTTTCGGATCAGTAGGGAGATTGTCGACATCGTTCACCTGCACAGTGCCGTTGTTGTGAACAGTCACTGTCCCCAGTTGGCCAACGTAGTCCATGCCCAAAATCAACTGGATGCCCGGAAGGAGGAACTTAGATTCCAGAATCGCCAACTCTACCTGCTTTATGATGCTAGGCTTTTCGTCCACAGTCACCGCCGCTGTGACAAAGCCCTTCAGCTGCATTTCCTGTCCACCGAGAGTAGTGACCGTGCCAGCACCCCCGTTACGACTCCAGGACCCGAGTCTTTTGGCTAAGTGTCCAACAATCACTGATGTCGTACACCCAGTGTCCACTAGAGCTACGCAGCTGACCTTCTCGTTCAACGTCACTTTAATGGTGGGCAAGTTTATTGGCGATGCTCGGAGGCGCCCGCCGGCGCATGCGCTGACGACGCCTCCGTTCGTCCGTTTCCCTGGTAGCAATTGGCCGCGGTGTGTCCTCGCTGATGACAGATATGGCAGACTAGCTTGCACTCACGGCGGAAGTGCCCCGGTTTCCCACATCCATAGCAGAGGCCTTTCGAGGGTTTTGTAGCAGCCACAGAAGACCTGGCGATTCCAGCGAAAACCATGGTGCTTTGACGTCGGTCCGCCATTACCGCTTTTGCACATTGCAGCAACTCCCCAACCGTCGACTCTCGTCCCTTCAAGGCTTTGACCTGCGCTGCCACGTCATCCGGCAGTCCGCAGACAAATTGGCACTTTAGCACGCTGTCGTCCTGAGTTCCCATAAGGCCCAGTAGCCGACGCAGGTCAGCCAAAAACGCGTCCGCCGACTCATCTATTCCCAGGGTTCTGCTCTTCAGTTGATCGAAGGCTTGGTATGGCGTTAACGCAAAGGCCGATACCAGAGCGCTCTTTATCTCGTCATAGGAGGACTTCTTCGCCTGGTCCATCTGATCGAAAATGGCGAATGCAGCACCTTGCAGGAATAGGGGGACGAATCTCGCCAAGTCTTCAATCCTTTGCAGATTGGCTACCAACTCGGCCTTCTCAGCCATTCGCTTATGTCCTCTCCTTCCGAACCACAGAATTTCGGAAGGATATCCGTTATTTTCACGGACATCTTTACGGCAACAGGCCGAAATAGCTTGTGTAACTTCAGCGCTCAGCAAAAAGAGCGTACTACAACTCAATGCAAAAACTGCGCACATATATAGTTTTAACGGCCCTTTTATAGTCAATTCATTTGTTCTTCGTTACGATGGTCCGCTTGATTTGTTCTACTTGCGGTACTGATCGCTGCCAGTCCTTTACTTTGCACCACACACATTAAGGCCGAAATATCGGGGGGGGGTCCCACTTACCATTGTTCAGCATGTGTTTATATGCGTTTGAACTAAAACGCATTTGATTGGATATTCCCTACCTTATGTCAAATTTATGTGTATAAGTGGACCTTCCGAAATCTCAGGGGGCGGTGTTGTTAAGCGTGTGTTTACATGCGATTGAACTGAAATGTATTTGATTGGCTACTTAGCTACCGTAATCCTTATCAGTGCATTTCAGTTCGACTGCATATAAACACATGCTTAACAACTCTAAGTGGGCACCCCCCTGAGGTCTCGGGGGTCCACTTATACACATAAATTTGACATAAAGTAGGGAATTAGCCAATCAGATGCGTTTTAGTTCACACGCTAACGCATATAAACACATGCTGAACAATGGTAAGTGAGACCCCCAGAGATTTCAGCCTTAATGTGCCGACCATCTCGCAGGCTATTTCCATTAGGAAGGGCAAAGCTTCCCACTCTTGCTATTATATACTCTTGGTTGGCATAATTTCGTGTATCTGCATTGCTAACTAAAAATTGCTTTTTATACTGGAAAGGAACACAACCGCGATCGAAAGCTTTATTATCCCAGAACTGCGTAGCTGTCGATAAATACAATTAAGCTTGGGTGAAGCTACCGTTATCTGGTGAATATTTGGAATACTATGATCATTCAGAGTATTACAACAAGTAACAGTACCCAGCTTCTGGTATTTTCTATGAGCGTGAGAATAAGGATATGCAGCAGTAACAGTGATATCTCCTGAGAAACATGGAGAAATCCCTCATATGTTTGATAATTTCTGAAAACACAACAGTCTATAAATTATAAAAACGATCCTGATCTTGCAAACAACTTGCTAGTTGTACAACAACAATTACTTGTAAATGCTTTCCTAAAACCGTGAACAAGTTTTCTAGAGTTAATAAAATTTATTAAGTGTATGTTACCGAGTTGTAGGAGTTACCTGGAAGCAAGTTGAGCAAATATGGTTAGGGACAGTATCACCAAAATCCAGACACAACTGAATCCTTTCATTATGGCTATCGCGATGAGTTCTGCAGGACTCAGTTTTGGGATTGGTGGAGCCTGAAAATAGTAGCTAAGTTATTCAAAGTAATTTCAAGCTGGCTTACTGACCAGGTCAAGAATGCTGCAAGTACGTTCTGAATTTTGCATCAATGAATCAGCTCCTTGCTGTAAAACCTAATAACTTAGTGGCTTGTCCTTTGCATGTTGTGATAATCTTGATTATAAAAGGGTTTTTTTGTAAGTGGCCCAGCACAGCATTATTGTGGCTCTTCTTGAGAACCAAAAAATGCTGCTCTCCGCAGACCGTTTCTAAAATACGGACAAGAGGCGGAGAAGCAAAGACCATGGACAGAAAACATGGTCACTAAGCCAAGACTGTCGTGCAGTTAATTCAGTCACCCCAAGGCAACTATATAGAAAAGGGTTCAACCACATTGATTAAGCTGCATAGGTAAACTGTAGTCATACGTACGGCATTCTGTATATCCAATGTGCAATTAGCATCCAGTAAGGGAAAGTTGTCTGCAGGTTGGCCTTTAAACATATACATTTTCAGGGTGTCTAAATGAGGGACTTCCCAATATTTCATAACATCGGCCATTTGCTTTTCTGCAACGACTTTTTTGTTGTGAGGAGGTGGCGGTAGCATTCTATTCTCCAAGATTTTGACATATCCCTTGTAATAGCCAGCTGCCAACAAAACCGGTTGATCTTTTTTGCCTACCATTAGTAATGTTTTGCTCTAAAAATATTTAATTCATGTCTGTTACGTATTTGTACATAGTATGTAAGCGATATATACTGAACCCTCAGTGTTCAGTATGACACCGTTCTTCAAAGATGCACTGATAGAAAGTTTATGTCCCTAATTGCTATCTTCCTATGAAAGTAAATCACTGACTAGTAGCTTGCTTAGAAAATATTATTTTCATAGACTGAAAACGCATTCTGCTTTGTCCACAGACATCCGCTTTTCATTTTCTGCTGATACATTAATTTAATCATTAACCTTATGGGCAACAGGCGTGTTATACAACGTGATTATTACTCACAATTGACCCGCAAACAGTGTCCACCCTTTCTGACCAAAGATGACTGTTCTGATCTGGAGGATTTGGATTTTTAGTTTTCTTAGGATACTTGATAGTTTGTGCTAAAACAACATAAATCACCTCAAGCGGATAGACCTCACCTAACCATATTCTTATCTGCTTATTGTTCTAAAAAAGTACTTTTACCCCCAAAACTTATTCTAATGGAATTAGCTATAGAGGATTTCGCCCATTGGAAATATAGGAACGTTTACTAAATTATGGTTCTGGGTTGGCACATGCAGGGTTGGTAGCACTCATAGCGAAGACCTGGCACGGTAATAAGTACACATAAATTGTAACGCATATTGTGCGTCCATCTAGAAAGAGCATAAACGTTTTTTCTTAGGTTTCAAGACTCATAGTGCAGACATGTAGTGGAAAGTGCTAACATTTTGAGAGTGTTAGCTCTGCGTATAAACTTAAAAACATGTAACGCCAATTCGACACATTTGAAAAGAAATCCATAATATCCTTTTAAGGGAGTGAGGCATTCTGCAAAGGGATTTCCGTTTAAAACGTCTAAATTCAAAACGTCTAACGTTCATAACGTCTACCGACGAAACGTCTAACGACAAACGACAAACGTGTAGACGTTTTGAATGTGTGACACAATTTTGAGAAATTTAGACGTTTAGTCAGTAGACGTTTTGTCGTTAGTTGTTTCGTTGGTAGACGTTATGAACGTTAGACGTTTTAAGTTTAGACATTTTGTTAGGAAACCTACAAAAGTCGGTATATCAATGAGGAAAATCACATTTCTTATTTTCCTCAATTATTCACATTGTAGGTTTATCTATTGTTCTGGGTAAACAATTTAAATATTCTCAGTTTCGGCGACTCAACATCTTCAAATTTTGCCCATGCACACGTCTGGCAGCAAAATAAGCAGTTGATTTAGGCTTAAAACTACAACTAACATACATTATGACATTCGAACTAGTTTCATAGTGGTTACTATAGTTGCTGCAAATAAAATCAACCAACTTGTTGCCACTAGCAGTGATGTCTGTTTAATAGGAGAATTACTACTAATCTTTTCTGATTCTGATTTAACATTTGGTGCAGTTTGGGTCTTGTTTATGGTAGCGGTAAACCCCAAAACATCGATTTCAGTTCCAGAAGTTTCCGCTGCTTTGTGGGTATTCAAGGTGGTTAATAATAATACTGATGTCACTGATATAATGTTCCCGGTACGCAATCCTTCGGATGCTGACGGTGTTGCTGAGCTATCTGTCAATGAAGACACTGAAGACGATATTTTGTATTTTAGTGTTGTCATTCCTTCGGATTCCGACCATGTTGTGCTTTCTGTAAAGGAAGACATTGAAGTCAAAACTTTGTACTTTGCTGTTGACATTCCATTTGATGCTGCGGATGTTTGTGTGCTGTCTGTTAAAGCAGACATGGAACTAGATACTTTGTATTTTGCTGTCTTCATTCCCTCTAATAGTGACAATGTAGCTGTGCTCTTTGTCAATGAAGACAATGAAGTCGATACTTTAAACAATGTTGTTGACATTCTTTCTGAAGCTGATAATGCAGCTGTGCTTTCTGCTAAAGTAGACATTGAAGTCGAAACTTTGTAATTTGCTGTTGACATTCCTTCTGATGCTGAGGATATTGGTGTGTTCTCTGTTAAAGAAGTCATTGATGTCGATACTTTTAGCTTTGCTGTTGACATTCCTTCTGATGCTGAGAATGTTAGTCTGCTCTCCTTTACGGAAGACATTGAAGTTAATACGTTGTGTTTTGCTGTTGTCATTCCTTCTAATACTGACGATGTAGCTGTGTTCTCTATTAAGAAAGACATTGAAGTCGAGACTTTGTACTTTGGTGTTGTCTGTCCTTCTAATGCTGACGATGTAGCTGTGCTCTCTGCCAAAGATGAAGTTGAAGTCAATACCTTGTATTTTGATGTTGTCATTACTTCTAATACTGTCGATGTAGCTGTGTTCTCTGTTGAGGAAGACCTTGATGTCGATACTCTTAACTTTGATGTTGTCATTCCTTCTAATGCTGACGATGTAGCTGTGTTCTCTGTTGAGGAAGACCTTGATGTCGATACTCTTAACTTTGATGTTGTCATTCCTACTAATGCTGACGATGTAGCTGTGCTCTCTATTAAGACAGACATTGAAGACAATACTTTGTACTTCGTTGTTGTCTGTCCTTCTAATGCTGACGATGTAGCTGTGCTCTCTGCCAAAGATGAAGTTGAAGTCAATACTTTGTATTTTGATGTTGTCATTACTTCTAATACTGACGATGTAGCTGTGCTCTCTGCCAAAGAAGAAGTTGAAGTCAATGCGTTGTATTTTGATGTTGTCATTACTTCTAATACTGACGATGTAGCTGTGCTCTCTGCCAAAGCAGAAGTTGAAGTCAATGCGTTGTATTTTGATGTTGTCATTACTTCTAATACTGACGATGTAGCTGTGCTCTCTGCCAAAGAAGAAGTTGAAGTCAATGCGTTGTATTTTGATGTTGTCATTACTTCTAATACTGACGATGTAGCTGTGTTCTCTGTTGAAGAAGACCTTGATGTCGATACTCTTAACTTGGATGTTGTCATTCCTACTAATGCTGACGATGTAGCTGTGCTCTCTATTAAGACAGACATTGAAGACAATACTTTGTACTTCGTTGTTGTCTGTCCTTCTAATGCTGACGATGTAGCTGTGCTCTCTGCCAAAGATGAAGTTGAAGTCAATACCTTGTATTTTGATGTTGTCATTACTCCTAATACTGACGATGTAACTGTGTTCTCTGTTGAGGAAGATCTTGATGTCGATACTCTTAACTTTGATGTTGTCATTCCTACTAATGCTGACGAAGTAGCTGAGCTCTCTACTAATGATGACATTGAAGCCGATCCTTTGTACTTTGCTGTTGTCTGTCCTTCTAATGCTGACGATGTAGCTGTGCTCTCTGCCAAAGAAGAAGTTGAAGTCAATACCTTGTATTTTGATGTTGTCATTACTTCTAATACTGACGATGTAGCTCTGTTCTCTGTTGAGGAAGACCTTGATGTCGATACTCTTAACTTTGATGTTGTCATTCCTACTAATGCTGACGATGTAGCTGTGCTCTCTATTAAGACAGGCATTGAAGACAATACTTTGTACTTCGTTGTTGTCTGTCCTTCTAATGCTGACGATGTAGCTGTGCTCTCTGCCAAAGACGAAGTTGAAGTCGATACTTTATACTTCGTTGTTGACATTCCTTCTGATGCTGAGGATGTTGGTACGCTTTCAATTGAAGCAGACATTGAAGCATACTTGTTGTGTTTTGCTGTTGTCATTCCTTCTAATACTGACGATGTAGCTGTGTTCTCTATTATGAAAGGCATTGAAGTCGATACTTTGTACTTTGGTGTTGTCATTCCTTCTAATGCTGACGATGTAGCTGTGTTCTCTGTTGAGGAAGACCTTGATGTCGATACTCTTAACTTTGATGTTGTCATTCCTACTAATGCTGACGATGTAGCTGTGCTCTCTACTAATGAAGACATTGAAGTCGATCCTTTGTACTTTGCTGTTGTCTGTCCTTCTAATGCTGACGATGTAGCTGTGATCTCTGCCAAAGAAGAAGTTGAAGTCAATACCTTGTATTTCGATGTTGTCTGTCCTTCTAATGCTGACGATGTAGCTGTGTTCTCTGTTGAGGAAGACCTTGATGTCGATACTCTTAACTTTGCTGTTGTCGGTCCTTGTAATGCTGACGATGCTGCTGTGCTCTCTGCTAATGAAGACATTGAATTAGATACTTTGTACTTCGTTGATGAAGTTCCTTCTGATGCTGAGGATGTTGGTATGCTCTCTGTTAACGTAGACATTGAAGTAGTTGTGCCTGCTATAGAAGTGGTCGACTTCGTGGTTGTCAGCGGCACAGGCGTCATAGCTTTAGTCTTGAAACTGCTCAACCTTTTGGTCCCTTCATGGGTGAAATTAAGAATTAGCGTGACCGCTTTAGTAACCGTCAATGTGCTTGATGACGTGCTAGCTTCTTTAATGGTTTTTCCACCTCGTTGAGTTGTTGGCACAAAGGCTGAAGTAGCAGTTATCGCAAATTCTGCTGTTGTAGCTGTTGCTAAGGTTCCACGAGTAGTTTTACTGTGTTGAGTGGTTAATGAAGATATTACAACAGTTGCAACATTGTTACTGAATTTAGATTGAGCTGTGCTTGATGTCAAATTGTTGTTTAGTGCCGTTTCTGATGGAGAAGTGGCGATGAATGTGACGACGTCTGTGTGAAAGACACTTCGCTTTTGTGTTGCATCAGTAATGAACAGGGTGTTCACTTGTGTGAGTGCCGGCGTTACGATAGTTGGCGACCTCCAGGATGCCGCAGAAAAACTAGAGAGAATCGTCTTTGGCACTTGCGTTGAGAGTATAAACGATTTTGTTGTGATAACCTCAGTAAATGATGTAGACGCTGGAGTGCTAGCTTGGCTAGTGCTCGAGGTTATTGTACTTACAGTTGTTGAGAGGTTGGCCCATTTTGTGGACTGTCTGCTGCCCTGAGATGCTGACACAATATCAGCTGGTGTTGTAGTGGTCTCCTGCAAGGAAACTGACTGCATAGCACCAGTCGTTGGTATGCTGGCTGTTGCTGGTAATTTCTTCGTGACTGTAGACATTCCTGTAAAGCTTGTAAGTTTTGCTGCAGTCATACCAGTGACAGAAGACTTAGATAGTGACGTACTTTTGCGGTAAACCAGAGTTCTAGCCGATATTGGTAAAATAGTTCCACTCATGGTTTCTCTACTTTGCTGTGTCGTCGACAAAGGATATGTGTCCGATCTAATGTTGTTTGTCGAACGATATTGGTCAGTTGAACTTGAAGGAAAGCTGTTGTCAGATAATTCGTTTTTACTTGGAGAAGTATTTAGGCATAAATCAGTTGCTGATGGGCGTGTTACTTTAGTGGTCAACTTGCTGTTTGTTTTATCGGGATAAGGTGTGATATTGGCAGTACTGAAACTGCTCAACGAATATGACACTTTGTTGTTGAATGTGGTACTCTCTTTATTTAAGATTGAGGTCAAAGACGGCGTACGAATTTCCGCACTACTTTCAAAAAAGCCTGTTGCGGATTGCATTATTGTCAGTGTAGACGTTCCTGCAAGGCGTGTGGATTTTGCAGTGATTACCGCAGTGAACGAAGTAGGTTCTGCACTCCTTGTTAGGCTATTGGTCGAGCTTACTGTGCTTGTGGTTGCCACAACAGTTCGTTCAGTGGTTTGTCGACTAAGTTGTGTTGTCGAAACGTCATCAAATGATGAAGTTGCATTGTCATTAGTAAAATAATACTGGACTGTAGAGCTGCTCGTAGGTTTAGAAAATTGCGAAAATTTTGCTTCTGAAATAGTGGTCTCTTTATCCGTATCCGTGGCAGAGCGCGTCGTTGAGACGGGTGGTGAGCTAACTTTACCCGTTGTTATCTTTGCAATCTGTGTCAGATGGCTTGTCCCTTGACTAGTTTCCTTCGTTCTTGATGTTAACAGTTCAAATAATGAAATGGTACTTCTACGGCCGGCAAATGTCCGTGGCTGCTTGGTTAACAATGCAGACGTTCCATTGGTTTTTGATGCGGATAATGTAACAAATCTAGTATATGGTATTGTTCCGGTTGATTCAAACATGCTAGTTTCTCCTGTCATCAAAATTGTGGAATAAGTAGAGATCAGTTGCTTTTTTCCAGTACCAGTGCTACCAGATGATGCAGTTGATACTCTTCGCTGAGTGTTGAAGCCCCCAGCATTGGTTGGCATTATACTACACTTAGCGGATGTCGATGAAGACGAACCAGTGTTCAAGGTTTTACTATTAGTAATATCTGTGCTATTTTGCTGAGCTTCCAAATCCGTGGAGTTGCTTGGCGTCCTGGTTGATTCAGCACCACGTGAAAGGGAATTGGTGAATGAGGTTTGTTTGGGAGCGTTAGTTATTAAGTCTCTGCGTGACGATGAACTTGCCATCGTTGACCCTCCTACGCTTGCAGTAATAACTTCATTTCTTACAGATCTCCCTGTTGATGTAGTTAAGCTTGTTATAGTCGTAAGTTCCTGAGTAGTTTCTTTCGAGAAAAACGTCTTCGTTTCAATACACAGCGTGGATTCGGATGCGGTGCTGACTGGCTGAATTGATACTGAGGAAAACGCTGCTGTAAAAGAGCTACTGACTTCTGTAAATGGCGAGATTGAATCTGTGGCCCAGACAGCTGTTTCATTTGCGATTACAGTTGAAGTCGGAGTCTTCACACTGACCTTCGTTCGTTGAAACGTAGTGGCAGCTAACGAAATCGTATTTGGGGATTGTGACTTTACTGTTGTTCTGGACGAACTAACTTCAAAGCTGACTGTCGTCACAGTTTTTGGACTGGTCTGCTGAGTACTTTTTAAACTGGAGCTAGAAAATTTGGCTGATTTGGATGTTCCACCTGTGAACTTGGTCAGTAGAGAAATTCGTGCTATACTGGCTGTTGCAATCGTTCGAAATACCGAATTCGCACTTACCGTGTTTGCAGTGTCGCTAGTGAGATTTAGCGTTGATTCAATTGAACTAATACTTGACGTCTTCCTATTATTTGATTCGGATGTCATAATTAATAGCGTAGTTGAGTTCACCATAGAATCTATTTCACTGTTTTTCTTGGTATTTTCAGGGTTCATTGAAACCGTTAGTAGTGGAATTGTATTTGTTAATGAGGTTAGTTGTGTTGAACCTAAATCAGATGCTGCTGTCGAAAGTTCTCTGCTTGTTGTATTTGCTTCTGCTGTTTGTGAGGAAGTTAGCGCTGCCAGAAACGTTGCAGTACTATATTTTATTGTTGAAGACATTGTAGCTATTTTTGTGGTTGTTCTTGCAGTTGTGGTTGTAGAAGTCGTTGTTGCTATAATTCAAAACATGAGTATATCTTGAAAATAGCTTTATCGTTTTATATGGGAAATCGCTAAGATTGTTCCTGTACATAAAAAAGGAGCACGCAGTATTTTTGAACACTATAGACCCATTAGCTTATTATGCTCTAGTGGAAAAGGAATGGAGTCAGTTGTAGCTGTCAGCCTATCTACTTTTCTGGAACGTTCAAACTTATTGGCATCTTGCCAATTTGGCATTAGGAAAGCAAAATCTACCGTAACTCAGGATTTAGAAGCACATGACATTTGGACGAAATCTTCAGAAAATGCTGACAACATTGATACCATTTGTCTTGACCTTGAAAGGCCTTTGATACAGTCCCCCACATTAATCTTGCTCAAGTTTTAAGTTCACTCGATATAACTGGAAAGCTTTTGGTTTGGCTGAAGTCTTACCTCAATAATAGAGTTCAATTTGTTGAATTGGATGGCTGCACAGGGTAGCCTTCTAGGGTCCCTATTGTTTTTAGTTTATATAAATGATCTCTTTAAAATTTTGAAGCATTTGAGTTTCAAGCTCTACGCTGATGATGCCAAACTTTTCTTTCAAAATTTTCCAAAAATAATATGTGCCAAGCTTTGATTCAGGACAATTTAGTAAGAATTCTGGCGTTGACTAAAGAAAGACAACTTTCACTCGCCTTCAATAAGTGCTATGTAATGCACTTTGGACATGCAATCCCTCTATACTCTTAAAATTTTGTCCTTGCTACTGCTGCTTCGCAGAAAATTGGTCTGCTCTTTACGTTGTTTCATACCCGAGAAACCAATTTCTTGCTAAGTATACTTTATAGCACGGCTCTGCGTGCATTCAGAGATTTATACGCACGCCGTGCGGGAAGCTCCGAGTGTGTGGCACGAGTGCGCGAAGCGCACGAGTGCCACGCACGAGGGCTTCCCGTGCGACGCTGCATTAATCTCTGAATGCAAGCAATGTCGTGTTGTAAAGTACTTATACAACGAAACAAGCTACAAAAGAAGCTTGCCACTAAACTAATGAAACTTGATTCTCTGATGCTGCAGCTGAGAGCATAAATTCAAGCAATTTTAAAGATTACCTGGCAGTAAATTGCCGCGGCTGGGAGGCCTTTTTTTGGTGTGCAGCTGAGCTGTCTAGGTTGGAGCTCAGCTGTACACACTGCTGCGCTATGCATTTCTCTGCATGGCGCAGCAAATTAGTTTAGGTTCAGGCCTCCCAGCGTGCACCGTGCGTATAAGTAACTTATACGCACGGTGCACGATACAGAAGAGCAACAAAGCTCTCTGTAGCGTGCACTCAGCTATATATACGCACGCAATTAACATAGGAAAAGAGAGAGTGAGTTGTATAACAAGCAATATTTTCTGCAAAAGGATTATTTTGCTGGAGAAACATTTTCATAAATCGTAGGCCTGCTGCGCAGCGGAAAACTTTTCTTGGGAGCACTTGCGTTAACTATTTGAGATCAGTATTAGTCTTATAATCAAATAAAATAAATATGATGACAAATCCGGCCCGTGGCAAAAACAAATCAAATGTCTACTTACAGATCGGTTGACAAATGCAAGTACATGTTTTTGTATTTTGATTGCTTGCCAGAATTCAGAATGTCATATTGTTTCCTCACAGTTCACAGTCAACTAGAAAGAGAAGCAAACTTGCGTAATCTGGAAGTCTCAAAACAGCAGAACAGACCATTGCATAATTTCCGGTTTCAATAATTATGAATTACAATGACTGCTTTCAGCACATATGCGTAATTTACATGTGCAAAAAGTTTCTGTGCAATGTCGACACACAAATCATGGGTTTCCTATCTTAATGCACTAAAGATGTGCATTTATGCAAAAACGTATGTTCAATGCGGTACCTGAGTGCAAAATGAAGTACCGAGCAAATTTAAACAACCTGCTGCGCTGAGGCGCAGCAGGAAAAACGTACCAGTTTTTGTTAGATATCAGCGCAAACTCAGCTAAGCAGGCGTTTACTACAACCAACGTAGTTAAACTCAGTAGTAGATACAATTTCAAATTTGTCACTAACAGTCTTATGGATCAGATCAAACAGTCTTATATCCGACCTATACTAGAATATTGCTCCGACGTGTGGTTTCCTCGTTATCTTCAGGAAATTGATGTTTTGAAGAAGTTCAACGTAGATTTACCAAGCGCGGCTTGAAAAATATGACCTATTTGCAAAGGTTGGACTTTTTAAAATTAAAATCACTTGAAGAACTATCACTTGAAGAACAATTATTGTAACGGATTTAATTATGGTGTATAAAATAATCAACAATTTGGTTAAGTTTTTTGCGTATAATACATACAGTGCAACGCGCGGTCATGCATTTAATTTATTAGTCTCATCTTGCAGTGAGAAAGCATTTTTTCAGTGATAGAATTGTACCCATTTGGAATTCACTTGACTGGGATGTGATGTGTACCAGTAGCCTCAGTGATTTCAAGAACAAATTAAACAATACGTCCTTGTTTCACTTTGTCAGGGGACGGGGATTAGTAGCCGGTCAATGTAAATCCTTTAGATTTATATTCTGTAACGTATAGTCGTTGGTTGGTTAAATAAACAGAAAGATAGATAGATCTCATAATTGACCTAATAATTGAAAGATGAATATTGGAATTTTAAGCTGCAGGTTTCCTTTGATGGCTTACTGTTTCAGCCCACTTGCATGACTTTAACCCTTTTGGAGTGATATTTTTACATATACTAATGCTATTATATTTTATCCAGTTCATAAACTGGTCCGTAAACTTTGCAGCAGCAAATGAAGGAACCACAACATTTGCATTACCATCCCAAACTTAGTGAGTTCCAGCAATCCGCTCTGTCGAAATATTACAGAACATTAAAATAAAACATTTGCAACGGTTTAGTCATTTCCTTAATGCTGTGAAGCCGTGATCAGTTCATGTTTAAAGCCACAAAACTTGAGAACATCACTTTAAATGCCGATCTCTTTAAAGGCATGCAAAAAGAAAACAGTGGTAAACTGTTTTAGCCCAAACCACGAAAAATGACCCTCCCCAAAATTGCGAATTCCCACCGTACCAAAAAATCTCCGGAATCCCTGGAGTGGTTTTTGCGAAATCAATGTTCATAACAAAATAATTGCAGTTTGCCAAAATAGTTTTTCCGCTAAATTCCTAGCTTATTAAAGCAACGAATTTGTGCAATGTGCAATTGTGTTTGTGCAACATGCAAATTAGACTTTGTATTGATCTAGCATAAATTAGCCAAAATTGTCCCCAAGAGTTGGCAGTAATTTTGAAGAAACTGATTTTGTCGAAACGACCCTTTTTGGCCATAAAAATCGTTTTTGGTTTTTGACCACTATACATAGCACAAGAGTTGTAAGAGCAGATACGTTCATTACGGCCCTCTTTCTAACCATAACAACCAATCCGGTGTATCGACTGATTACTACATAATGAGAGAATAATGTCAACAAGTAACCCCTAAAAGGGGAAGGAAATTATTTCGCCGTTGTGTTTTGAAAAGTATAGGGAAGCAATGAAAATTTGTGTGTGTAAACAGAACCGTGTCCTGTACTTATGCCTATTTAACTTCTGCCTACACTGTGACAAAACTCAAGACTGTACTTATGCCTACACTAATCCTCCAAAACTCAAGACTGTACTTATGCCTACATATTAGTCTGGAAAAAGTGAAAACTGTCCTTCTGCCTACAAATACCGTAATTCAGTCTGTTAGATATAAAATTATGTGAAATTGTCAACAATTTAATCAACAAGCCATAACTACTGCTACACTGCTTACATAGGTAACTCCATACTCATTACATACTTATTAACTGCTGCTACTACAACGAACACTACCAGAATAAACAGAAATTGTAGAGAAATAAATAGAGAAATAAACAGAAAACAAACAAATAAACAAACGAACATAAGTGGACAAATTTTCAAAAACATAGTCAGATATTTTGAATTTTATTTATTTATTTATTTATTTATTATATCAAAATGTTACTTAACATTTTCTCTTCTTAATGAAAACAACTAAACTAATTTTGGTTTTTCAACTGGATTTTATTTTAACTCGACATATTTAACACTTTTTTAACCCAGCAGGGTTAAACAGGGTTAAAACACGCAGAGTTAAAATTAACTCCAAGGTTTCATGAAAAGAGTTAATTTTAACTCAACTCTACTCTACTCTACTCAACTCTTGTCTACCCTACTCTTTCTTAAAAGGCCGTATGTCACCATGATTCCTTGGGTCTTAATACTTAAATTTTCTTGTTACCTTGACAGAAATCTTTATTGTTTTGTTTGTAAAAGGTCTAAGTATTACGGTAGGCATTTGTAGGCAGAAGGACAGTTCTGATTAGTAAAGGTCAAATTGTAGGCACAAGTTAAATTTGTAGTTTTGATTTGTAGGCAGAAGGACAGTTTGGAGTTTTGTTATCGCAAAGCGGTAACTTCAAACAGTAGGCAGAAGTTAAATAGGCATAAGTACAGTAAAACAACAGAACATCAGTTGACTCAAGTAAGTATACTGACTGCCTTTGGAAACAGTAAAGCCCAGTGTAGGGAAGCAGGCATAGGAAAGATTGATAAGCCTGCAATGGGAGTTCAGCTGATGGTCCCGTGGTGTAGTGGTTTAGCATGTCTGACTCTAGAGCAGAAGGGCCGTGGTTCGATCCCCGGCGGGACCAATTCTTTACTTTCAATGGTGAGTGAAAAGCTGAACCTCCCTCTTCCCTTCTCTCTTCTAGGTCCTGGTTTCGTGGGTACGAGGGTGCCTGACGCCTCCCGTTCGGGCTTGTCCTTGGTTTCTTCCTGATCCGCCAGCCCTGGTAGAAGCGCTACATGTGTCGAGGCTGCCTCAGGACCCGGATTGGACTCCTGTCTCCGGTCCCCCAGTAGTTGCTTCTGGTTGGTTGGATCTAATGGGGTCTGGAACGTGTGTCGGGGGAGCACGGATCCCTTGGGCTCAGAATGCCCTGCGCTGGATGCGCTCTCGGTTCGATTCCGAGTTGAGTAAGCCGCGGGACGCGTCTTAAAGAAACCCGGGGGAGATGTAGGGAAGCAGGCATAGGAAAGATTGATAAGCCTGCAATGGGAGTTCAGCTGATGGTCCCGTGATGTAGTGGTTTAGCATGTCTGACTCTAGAGCAGAAGGGCCGTGGTTCGATCCCCGGCGGGACCAATTCTTTACTTTCAATGGTGAGTGAAAAGCTGAACCTCCCTCTTCCCTTCTCTCTTCTAGGTCCTGGTTTCGTGGGTACGAGGGTGCCTGACGCCTCCCGTTCGGGCTTGTCCTTGGTTTCTTCCTGATCCGCCAGCCCTAGTAGAAGCGCTACATACAGTTCATACTTTTTGTGCTTTTGTCCTTTTCTATGAGTGCTTTATGCTTTGTCCTTTGTGCTTTGTCCTTTCTGCTTTTGTCCTTTTTGCTTTGCGCTTTGGGCTCATGAGGATGAATTCATACTTCTGGTGGGGACAGCAAAGCACAAGTCACGAGATTTAGTCACCATACTACTGAAACATAAAACGTATCCACATTCAGCCACAAATTGAATAGAAAAGCAAGTTGCAAAAACGCAAAGCAAAAAATCAAGATATTTTGATAAACCACATATTTGTCAAAATAATTTAGCAAGTGCCTATGAGAAACAGCAGAAAATATTTGAAACAATATTTGTTAGTCGAAATAATTACAAAAATTTCTAAAGTAAGTATATTGAAATCATTTAGTAAATTCGATGGAAACAATCTAGACATATACTGGTAGACTATTTTTTATTTTTATAATTTTCCTATTTTCTCTCATTTTTCCATTTTATTTTTCAGTTCAGTTCCATCGTTTTATTTTCAGTGTTTTCAGTTCAGTGCTACCGTATTTGGCGGTCTCTTTTGATTCTACGAGTTCCCTTTTCTATTGACTGACGTCAAAATGCTGGAATTTGATTGACTAGCATAAAAGCACGTCTCAAAATGTTGAGCTCGGCTTAACATTCGAAAGCACACCCGAAAGCACATAAGCACAACGCACAAAGTACATTTTGGAAGTATGAATTAGAAAAGCACAAAGCACAAAGCACAAAAGCAGAAATGCACAAAGCAGAAAGCACATGAAGTATGAACCGGGCTTAAGCTTGTACAACTAAATTGTTCACCCACTACCCGATGTGTGAATTCAGAAATATGATATTTTGAAGGAAGCGTAGTTTCATGGGTTCACTGTAACAACTTTAAGATTTATGGTTTCGCCAAATAGCTGAGGACCGTTTTTAGTTCATTTATTTGTGCCATATCTTACGTCATTGCAGGGTTGAGTTCCATAGTCGAATCTAAATTACTTTCCTCAGAATTGTAAGTGATTAGTCATTAGGTAGAAATGGAAGCTAATAAAAAAGGATGCCTGGGCACATTTGTCCATAAGTCGGCTAATTTAAAATACGTAAACATAACCGCTCCAGCTTACACATCGTCTGCTCCACCATCGCTAAAAAAATTTTGATTATTTCCCAAAAACTTTTAAACTTTGCTGTTAATAGGGAAGTAAAAGGGAGCTAGCATAATTTGAGCAATTGGCCTACCCCTACATCGGCCCTTTACATGTAGTTCCGGCATCACAACTGCTTTCTTACACGCTTCAGGGTCAAATGAAACTGTGCATGATCATCTAATTTCCGTAATCAAGGTTGCCTGACAATGTTCACACAAATCCAACTCTGCAAAGGAGGGCGCGAATAAAAGGTTGCCACAATTTGAAATTTCTTTCGTTGAATCAGAGATTTTTGAATCAGAGATAAAACAAGCAAGAGTTTTGCGCAAAATTTGTTTCGGCAATTCCATCGGTTTCGGCAATATGCTCATTGGAACGAGCGTAGTCAAATGTCCCCAACCAAAACGCCGAAAAACGCTGTTTTAGGCCATTTGACCAGTGGTCAATAGGGCCCCAAGGCCATAGTGACCAGTGGTCACTTCCGTCGGTTTCGGCGATATGCCCACTGAAACGAGCGTAGTCGATTTACTATCGCCCGATTGCACCAAATCGGACTAACTTAGCTCGGTGCTAGCTTAACACCGAGTTAACTCGGTGTTAGCTATTCTATAGCTGAGCTCAAACTCAGAGTTAAAGTTAGGCCGTTGCACCAACCTTGGTCTTCGGAAGAATAACAAACCCTAACCTTCAGCTCAGGGTTATCTTTAACCAATCATATTTGTTTCTTTAGTCAATGTATCCAATCATAATATGTCAAGGTTAGCTGACGACTAAGTTAACCTCAAGGTTAACTCCGAGCTAAGTCTTAGCTCTTCTTAACTCTGAGCTTAAGGCCATTGCTGAAGTAGTGGATCGAATCTCGTGAGGAACTTTTAAAACTAAAGTGCATAATATTTTTGTAAAAAAGAATGGAGCATACAGAAATAATAGCTTGAAAAGTCCGTAACGGATTTTTCCGAAAAATTGAGGCAGAAATGTGAAAAATGGAGTTAGTCCTCAGTTAATCCTGATCGCACTCAGGATTAAGTTTCTGCCGCTGAAGACTAAGTTAGTTCGGAGTTAACCTCGAGGTTAACTTAACCTGATTTGGTGCAATGGATTAACTGAGAATTATCAGGTTAACTCCGAGTTAACCTTGAGGTTAACTTAACACCGAGCTAACCTTCATTGGTGCAATCCGGTGTATATATGCCACCGACCAAAATGCCGAAAAACTTAGTCTTGGGCCGTTTGACCAGTGGTCAATAGACCTCGTAGGCTGTAGTGACCAGTGGTCACTTCCGTCGGTTTCGGCGATATGCCCATTGAAACGAGCGTAGTCGATTTACTATATATGCCCCCGACCAAAACGCAGAAAAGCGCATTTTAGGCCGTTTGACCAGTGGTCAATAGACCCCATAGGCTGTAGTGACCAGTGGTCACTTCCGTCGGTTTCGGCGATATGCCCATTTAAACAAGCGTAGTCGATTTACTATATATGCCCCTACCAAAACGCAGAAAAGCGCTGTTTATAGTGAGTTTCCCAACTTTGACCCTGGGCGAGGAACCACGGGAGCCATGCTGACCAGTGGTCACTTCGGGCAGTATCGGCAGTATGCTCATAGTTTTCAGCGACCCCGATTTACTATATGTTTGTACCACCCCGAGGCCGAAAAACGCCATTTTTAGTGACTTTTAGGGCATTTCTAGTAAAAGTGGGACTTAGAATCTTTTCGCCCAAACAGGCCAAACTTTTCGTGCCCGGCGCGGCCCGGCCCTGTTCAAATTCTAGGTCTGCCCGGCCCTGTTAAAATTCTAGGTCTGCCCGGCCCTGTTCAAATTCTAGGTCTGCCCGGCCCGGCCCTGTGTCACAAATTTCAGGCTGTGGCCCGGCACTGAAAGCCCTGATTTTCTAAAAATTCTATGAAGTGTTATGAAGTGAAACGTATTCTGGTTTTAAAATATTTGGAGTCCGAAGAAGCTGTGCGTAACAAACATGTTAGCATGCCACCGTACTAAGGAAATTAAGCGGAGCACTAAATTAGCCCTCAGCCTTGCTTACCCCATGCTTACCAAGATGGAACTACAGAAATGGTTTCCTGTTCTAATGAGCTAAAATAAGCTAGTTATATATCAGTGTGGCATATATCATCGTGAAGCTAAACAGATGCCCTACACATACATACAATCCGCTATGGTTTAGGTCTTTCCAGTAGTTCAGGGTGGCCAGGCAAAGTTTGCCAAAATTCGGCCCTTGGACGGACCAAAATTTTCAAAAATTTCAAAGTCCCACAAAAATTAGCAGGGAAGCAGCGGGAGCGACAATAATACACCGTCCAGGGTTATTTTGGATGCTCTTCAAGATAGTGTAGAATATAGGACGTACACGAGAGCTAAGCCTAAGTATACGGTAGACAAGTTTCAACCCAAATTGAAGTGTTTCATGAATAATCAATGTAAAATTATCATCAGCTAATTTCGTGGCTCAAACATGACTCATAACGGTGAACCAGTTCAAGATGGCGGAATGAGTTCAGTTGGGGTAGTGTCCGAGTTGTGAGTAGGTTGTGCGTAAAGTAGGTCATTTCTGCCATTTCGTAAGTGCTGGTCCTGTCTGCACATTTTTATGATTTGAGTCGAGTTCCTGTTTGAGAATATTCTTTGCTTATTTTGATATGCGAATAAATAAAGGGTTAAACTTCCCCCGCAATTGACTCGAAAACATAAAGCACAAAAATACGCCCAGTTGCGTACATATTGTGACTACATTCGCCTTTTTAATTCATGTGCTTTTTTCTTTCTCTATAGCTAAATGTTGCTACAGATAATTAATTCAAGAGTTCAAATATTTAATTGATGTACTCTACTTGTTTTGAGCTTGGTAGTCTGTCACACTGAATGGTCAAGGATGGTCTTGTGGCTGGCACGTCAAGGAATGTGAGACTGGATGGATTTGGAAAATAACAAAGTGGTGGAACAGTGGTGGAAAAACAAAGTGGTGAAATCTGGAATGGATTAATGGTCGATTGGGTCTGTGCACGAAAAGGACAGGTGTCTGCACTAAGCTAAGTTTTTGCGTTAAATAATTATAACTAAATAACACCAAATTCTACTAAATTGAACAATCAAACTTTTATAATAAATATAAGTCAGTACATTTGATGCGGGTAATTTTGACAGTATGCGTAGGGGTGAAAAAGGTCCCCTGGGCTTTATTGACAACTTATATCTGCAACTTTTCAGCTGTAACAATTATGAAATTAATCTAACTGCAACTGCAATCTATTTCAGTGCTCACTGACGCATTTAGTATATTTTTAAAATTTATACGCTCCTACATGGAAGGCAGATTTCCAGTCTTTCCTATTTGAGATCTCGCCCCTTTTCTGCAGCCACTTTTTTCAAGGCTTTGCGAGCAAGCCAAGCTAGGTTTCCGCCATCCTAGTCACTGTTGATAAGCGGGGGGCAGTTGTCGTCGGATGAACGACGACATCTACCTTGAGGGTGACTGAGGCTATTTCAGCAGTGCTGACCCTGGCCAATAACCGCATGTCAGTCTGGCTTGGGGGCCTTGTTTTCTGTCCTTGGCCTTCGCTTCTCCGCTTCTTCTTGACTGCCTTTCAGTAGTCGGCGGAGAGCAGCATCTATCGGGTCTCCTTTTGTACCCAACGATGCTAGGCCAAATACAAAATAAAAAAAATAAATAAAGGGTTTTTCTTATGTTTCTGAGCGAGCCTATTCAGTCCTAATCATCAAATAACCACAAATCCATTTTGTTGAGGTCTGGACATCACACACCTTTGACAACAACCTGCAAATAAACGGTCTGTCATCGTGAATCTAGCACCAGGGTTTTATACCCGACAATAGCCTATTAAAATCCTATATAGCTCATACCGGTAACTGGTAAGCCCACACTGGAGGTGGGTTTTTCCCCGCATTGGCGAGTGGGTTTTTTCCCGCTTGACTATACATAGTAGGTTGAATCCCAAACCTACACAACTAGGCACTCAAACTAAATTGCAACTAAAATTTCAAAAACAGTACGCAAACTTAAACAATATTTGGCACATGTAGTCTCATTTGGTGGAAACTGGAAAAAGCAAGAAATTTTGAATTCAGGAAGGCAAAGACAATTATTAGAATTGGAAAGTGTATATGTGCAATAGATAAATATGTAAAAAAACGTCAGGGCCGGGCCGTGCCGCTCCAATGAAATCATTAGGAAAACGATATTAACAATTAAAACGTCTCCAGTGAAATGCTGTTAACTGTGAAGTAATGTCGACATGCGACCTCAAATCTGTGAGAGGAGACGCATCGCATAGGTGTAATTGGGAGATTCGGAGAGGGTTACCCCCTGCGGGGGGAGTCGGGGGGTAGTCGCGCCGAAGGTGCAAACATTTGTCAAAAATTGGGTGTTTTTGGAGCAAATTTTGAAAAAATTAAAACAACTCCAAAACTTCGGCTTGAGGTGCTTATTGTCGCGAGAAATGCACGTTTTTAACTTTTACGGACTTTCTGACTCTCACTCTTTCACCATATTTTGGACTTAGAAATAGAAACCTGTTGGCATCATAAAATTACTTCATGGTTGGATGTTTCTCCTCATTAAAAACGGCTGAAAATGCGATTTCTGGAATAAAAATAGAAAACTTTGGGGGTGGGGAAGGTTGGGGGTCCTGGGAGGTTCAGGTTTCCAGAGTCTCCCCCAATTGCTGAGGAGGAGCTGAGCCCATAGGTGTAACGGAGATTTGGGGTGGGGGAGGCTCCCCCCAACATTTTCTGGGGGAGCCCCCTCTGGCGACCCTCCCCAACCCCCTCCCCAGGACCCCCCAACCCTCCCCAAAAAATTTTTCATTTTTTATGCCAAAAATCGGATTTGCAGCCGTTTCTAATGCCAAAACACATTCAACCATGAAGTAATTTTATCATTAGACAGTGGTTTTAAACTCAAAAACTTGATTGCCAACATGTTTCGGAGTCCAAAATAAGGTCAATATTGAGTCATAAGATCCATAATACAGTTAAAAACGTGTATTTCTCATAATAATAAACAGTTCAAGCCAAACATTTCGACATTTTTGAAGACGTCCCCCCCAAAAAGTTCTGGGGGAGGGTTGAAAAAAGGCTTGGGAGGGGCTATCCCCCAACCCCCCCCCCCCCACCTTACACCTATGGCTGAGTCTCCCCACCCCAAATCTCCGTTACACCTATGGGGGCATAGTTTCACCGGAAATTTTGTCTGGAGGGGAGGGGGACAAACCTCGGAAATTTGGTGGTCCACCTCCGAAATGTGATGGAGAGTACCTCCGCAACCCCCCCCCCCAAATTCGAACCTCAGGAAATGCAAAATACTGCCTAAAAACACAAACTTTTCTGTATTTTGACGCTTTTTAAGTCAAACCAAGGCATGTTTTTATCGTTTTAGGCGTTTTTACACCGTTTTAAAACGATCTTAAGTCCAAATTTGAGAAAATTTTTTGCAAACAATAACCATACTTTGGTAAAATTTAGCTAACTTTAGCTAGCTAGGCCCCAAAAAGTGCTGGAGGTTAGGGGGGGTAACCAAAAGTGGAGGAGAGAGAAAAAATCTGGGAGGGGTTAAAGTCGGTCGGAAGATTGGGGGGGTGGGGTACTTCTCCCTCTTCCCCTCCCCTTCCCCCAGTGAAACTATGATAGGGGTAACCCCACCCCAAAGCTCCCCCAATTGCACCTAAGGGATCTGCTCCTACAAGTTTTCTTTACACAATTCACAGCAATCCACATTTAATTATAATACCTCAATATGATTTAATAATGCATTGTTTGTTAATGTTCAGCCAGAAACAGTAAGTGGCCGTGCTCGGCTCGCTCACTAGTCATAAGCATTATAACTGGAAGGCACTTAGCTTTGAGCTAGCTAACTGCTACAAGCATTGACCGGTAACCAGTAAATTCTAATTTTGAAATTTTTGAGTTAAATTATTGTTGTAGGAAAGCAAATAACGACATATACGTTTGTGGCTCAATTAGTACTCATTACGTATAATTTTTTACAAATTATCGACTCATGGATCAATCATGGGAGTGATAAGTGACATTTAGCACTAACATAATAAAATGCATTTTACTAATCAATGAAAGCTGGCTCAATCATAATTATGCTTGGTTCAATCACAGTAAGACCTAACGAGTTTGGCTCAATCGATTTTGGAGGTGGCTCATTCAGTGGGGGTGCCAGGTGTACACACGTAGCTGACAAGCAATTAAGTTTTAGCTTCAAATAATTGAATTAGCGCCAATAACCGATGATGTCTTTCATACTAGATTCCTCTATAGTTGTAAGTAGTTTAGGGTCTTTCCAGACTACCCCCCACCGCTCAAAAAATTTGGTATGTTTATGTTTTCGACCACGCTGAGTTCAAATATCGCAAAATTTTTCGATTATGCGAAATTAGAGTTTTTTCGAGTTCTAAGGGGCGCCAACAAAAACCGAAGTTGTCTCTGTTTGTCTCTGTTTTTGCTGAAAACTTTGCATAAATTAGAGATGAAAGCATAAGATTTAAGCTAACGCTATTTTATAATGAGCTAACGAAAAACTAAATCGAAAACCGGGCTTCAGATTCGGGTTCTACGACCCCGAAAACCCCTATGTACAACTTTTCAGCAAAGTCGAAAACAAAAACGTTATCGGTTTCCCTTTAAAAATCGGAAAAAATCTAATTTCGCTAAAACGAAGAATTTTGCGATAACTCAGCGTGGTCGAAAACACACCCATAACAAATTTTAGTAATTTAGTCAAGTATTAAGGGTTTTAAACGGGGGGTAATCTGGAAAATACCAGTAGTTTGGTCAGTTTGGAACAGGTAATCTTTATGCACAAATGATCAGCTGTTCTTTCAATCTCTAACTAGACTTTGAATTATTAATTGATGTGATTAATTGAATTACTCCATACCTTTCAACCACAGTCAACTATGTTAGACCAAAAATGCTATTACAGCGGAATAATTTCAGAACTGTACAATCTTACGCCGCTTGTAGCACGTAGGAACATTGTTATCCCAGTAGGCTGAAAGAATCCCAACCAAACGATTCAGCAGTCTATTGCATGTGCTGTATTCCGATCCGCTAAGGACATATCCTTCATCACAATAAAAATGGACACGATCCTCCACAGCATACGATTTAGCATCAGGAAAGATTGAAAGGTTATCTCCCAGCAGAGGTCTTTCACAACGTTCACTTCCTGATAAAACGAAAGCAAAAATTAAATCCATATACAGAAGGAAATTTGTTGGATTTTCTTTGTATGATTGAACTTGAGTTGAAAACGTCAGTACTGCACTGCACTCGTCTTGGCATTTCAATGCTATAACTGACCCTTGACTTTCACACCAATAAATTGCTACAATAAACTTCACAACTCATTGACGCAAAACCTTTGCATGATAAAATGACAGCCAAGAGTTTCATATAATCTCCCTATTTTACTATTTAATCATATTTAATCTCAGTAAGTATACCTAATATGCTAGTTGTCGGAATCGGGCCAAAAGTGAGGAAACATGTGGAGAAAATAATTACTTCCAGCATTTGTTTATGTCAAATCCACTCTACTCTAATGTAAGTAGGCAGCTGTTGAATTAATTTGTCGGTCGGTGATCCATTATATAAGATGTTTGTTAACGAATTATAGCGGTCAATGGCTACTTAAATTGTTGCATATTTTAAAGCATCTGTATTTCCACCTTCCGTCGGAGGTACATTCACAAGAAACTCAGTTTTTATGGTCAATTGAACGTCTGCGCCCTGAAATCAAACGAAATTTATACTTACTAGCTTCTTTCGTAGGAAATGCACTACGTAGCGCTAAAATTATACAATTTGACCAATCGAGCTAATGTATGGGGTTTTTATGACCACGCCGAGTTCAAGTATTGCTATTTGTCGGTTCAGCAAAATTCCAAGTTATTTTGGATTCCAACCAAAGGGAAGCCAAAAAATGTTTTGATGTCGATTTTGCTGAAAACTTGCGTATCGGGATTTTCTGGGCCGCAGAACACGATTCTGAAGTCTGTTATATTTTCAGCTTTCCGTTATTTGAGCTATTTGTTTTATCAAGTACCTACACTACTTATGAGCTGTTTGACTTTTATTTGCTTGCATACGCAATTCTAATTTAGATTGAATTGGCAAAAAATTCCATCCCTGTAGCGAGCGATCGAATCGGACAGATAGAACTTTTGAATCGTTTTAGATCCGATCGAAACCGACTCGATTCTCTCGATTTGTGTCAACTTTTATCTCTAGAGTATTTAACTTCAAGTCTCGGTAACGTCACTGAAACTTTCTCCATTTTGCGTTTAAAAGGCTTTTTGTTGTAGCAGAACAGTAATAGGAGTCAAGTTGTCTCTCATCCATGTTTTTGCAGTCTCAGTGTATATATGCTGAATTCCTAAGGCTAAAGCGCTTAAAGACTGATGTTTAAAAATGGAATCCTTAAAATTCTAAGTTCCCAGAGTCCTAAGTGAGGGCTGCCACAATTCCGTTCAATGACCCACTCCAAACTGCCATTCGTCTGAACTGGGCTAAAAACAGCTGTGACAAATCAGATATGCTACTGACTTGACACATAGACAGACAGACACTATTCAGAAGCAGGATTCAACTTGAAATGACTTTGTTTTGTAAATCTCATTTGCATCTTTACCTTGTCAACTTCTGTGCGAACAAAACTCAGATCTGAAAAGGGTGGGACCCAAACAAATGATGAAGAAATTTTCTGCTTAAATTTCTGAAATTTTACATATCCTTTAGATCCAACCAACCAGAACCAACTACTGGGGGACCGGAGACAGGAGTCCAATCCGGGTCCTGAGACTGCCTCGACACATGTAGTGCTGGAGAGGAGGGAAAAGGGAGGGTTCAGCTTTTCACTCACCATGGATCAAACCACGGCCCTTCTGCTCTCGGGACAGACGTTTTAACCCACTACACCACAGGGCCATCAGCTAAACTCCCATATCATGCTTATCAATCTTTCCTATACCTGCTTCCCTTACAGCAGTTATCAAACTGAAGTTGTTTTCGATGAAAGCTCTTTCTGTGTTTGTTTCTGTATCCCGGTCAACTGATACATTATTTAACTACGACTGTAAAGCTAAACCGCATGCTCACATAAACGAGCAGATAATAACGCAAATGAACGCATGAGTTGACTGCGCAGGAATGCAGATGTATGTACTTCGCTTTTGCAACTCAAAAACACGAAACTTATGGTCTGGAAGGACCAGATGCCTCCGATTTTAAACCATTCAAACCTGGTGCCAGCCGTCACTACACCGCGAGTTAAGGGGCGGCCGCCTTCGGGTAGCTACTGTTGTGCTAGGATTTGATAGAAATTATATGAAATTTAACAGCTTTCGTGGCAAGAAAAGGCCAATTACCTGACAATGCTAATATGCAAAATTTAATTGTGCGAAGAAAATTAGCATTAAGATGCATTAATTTGTGAACTATTGTTATCACTGCTGAAAGTTACCTGAATTCTATTGTAGGTACATACTCAACACATGACAGGATTTTCTGAACCAGGGATAAATAATGTATAACTCTAAATCACTCAGGCAACACAGAGATTGTCTGCCCACAACGTTAGCAGAGAAAAGAAACTTGTGGAAAGACAAGAACGCAACCAGTCCTTCTGCTTCCAAATTTTTAAGGAATACTGTAGAATTTTAAAATGTTTAGAAGAATTTGAACTATTCTATTTATCAAATCTATATTTAAGACTAATAGTGCGCAGGTTTGCACTTTAGATTCTCGAACTTCTGGAAGCCGAAAGGAAAATGTTTAAATATGTACATGTAATATATACAATGTACATGTACTATGTATAATATAATGTATATACATGTAGTATATATAATGTACTATGTATGTAATACATAGTAATATATTTACATGTAGTAATTTGCCACGTTCTCTGACTTGCTAATTTTTGCTTGTGATGAAGTCTAGTTGTCCAAGTGCGCCAGAAGCCAAACCCAGCCACCCACCACTTCAAGAATCAAGAATTAGCAATGGAAACGGCCACAGTTGACTTCTTAAACAGACTGTCAATTTAAACTTTAAATTTAAATGAAACCAAAAAGATTCCTGATTCTGATGGCTATACCGAACTGTTTTACAGTATTTAATTGGTACTTGTACTGTCTTCATTTAGTCAAAATAGCTTAAAATTTATCAAGCAATTTTCAATAAACTACAAATGCAGTTTTCATTTCAGAAATCCGTATTGGGCCCACTAAGCCTTTGATAAGCAATTTTACTGAGTAAACATTACGTATTAGGGTTATATTATAACCAAACTAAATTCACATGAATCAACAGAAGGAAACAGAAACAGTCAAGTTTTGGTTGCAATGCTTAAGGAAATAAAGTTTACGCGTTATCAGCTGACACTGCTCATAACTTGTTATTTATATGCCTACATCTTTGGAGTTGGCAACCATTTGTATTTCATTTTTGGCTTTCTTGAGCCCACTTGGGCTTGTGGAACTGATACCGACTTTGGTAACAACTGCAGCCTGCTGGAAAGCTGTCGAGACAATATCACATTTAATTCTGTGTTTCATTCTGCCTCCATTGATTTTGGGATTTATTGCGAAAATGCTTTCATTAAGCCCCTGATCAATTCATTACAGCTGATCAGTTTATTGCCTGGTTCAGTTGTCTGCGGATTCCTGTCGGATAGCTTTGGCAGAAAGAAAATTTCATTAGTATGCTATGCAGGTAGATTAGTGTTACCAAATGTAATATAATGTGGCGTGGTATATACGGTGCTATAAACTGAAAACTATTAGCTATGGTTATACGTGTACTTGAGGGGTTGAGGACAGTAACCCTTTCCCCAGACCTGAAGCTCGATAATCCTCATTAAATCCGTATTTTCCTCCTTCTGGGCAAAACTCCGGTTTTTTGGCGGCCTTCGCCCAACCCCCAAATTTCGCCTCCTGCACAGGTCTAGTTAGGTTGGTCAAATTCTCGATAAAGAACGCAAATCCAGTTAATACATGTAGTATTTATTCGTGATGTTAAGTTATTTCTGTTATATTTTGTAATGGTTGAGAGTCGGTCATGTCCAGAAACAGTTACGCCAAGAGTGCATAATCGCACTATGTACAAAAAGAAGAGTAAGCCACTAGAGGGCTCCCCTTCTTGGCATTGCGTAACGGTGCTCCGACCACAATACGCGAATGTTCCCCCGTTTGGTGGGGGGGTAGCTCTCTTCGACAAAGCATACCCCCTCCGTTTGGTGGGGGGGGGTAGCGGAAAAGAGGTCACCGTTTGGTGGGGGGGTAGCAGAAAAGAGGTACCCGTTTGGTGGGGGGGGGGGGTAGCCAACAGCCAATCAGATTGCAGAGACCCCTTCCCGTTTGGTGGGGAGGGGGATAGAGCAGAGGATTACGGTAGTTTTTGTTCTATTTGAAAATGGGTCCCAATTTGGTGGGGGGGTAGGCAAAAGAGGTCCCCGCTTGGGGGGGGTCGCGTCGCCAACAGCCAGTCAGATTCAGCCAATCTTAGTCTGACTTGGCGACCCCCCACACGGAACCCCCTTCTGCCTACCCCCCCCACCAAACGGGGACCCCTTTTGCATACCCCCCACCAAACGGGGACCCCTTTTGCATACCCCCCCAAAACGGGGAGGGGGTATGCTTGTCTACCCCCCCCCCACCAAACAGGGGAACATTCGCGTATTGTGGTTGGAGCACTGTTACGCAATGCCAAGAAGAGGAGCCCTCTAGTGGCTTACTCTTCTTCTAATATACAGTGCAATTATGCACTCTTGGTTACGCTCTACGAAGTAACTAATAATTATTGCGAGCTGCCCCGGAGTTGCTACCTAACTATAAACTACAGATTGGTCAACTGGCAGATTTGACTAAAAATGGTTAAATAGACAAGTGCTAGCAATCACTACCATGAGTCATCACAAAAACTTTACGAGATCGATCATCTTTTAATTTTAATTGTCTTAATTTAAGTTAATCCATCTTTTTTGCTACAGGTGCCATTGCCAGCTCCCTAGTTTCCAGTTTTGCAACATCATGGCAGTTTATGGCTGCATTTCGTTGCTTATGCGGACTTTGCATGGGAGGCTACATAGTAAGCCTCAAAACCTTAATAGTAGAAGAGATAGCGCCTGAGCATCGTGTATTCATGAGAACAGTGATCAACTTCTATGGTGGAGGCAGAGTAGTGTTTGCTATCTGTGCCTATGCCACAAGACATTGGCAGAAATTACTCTGGGTCATTGACAGTATATCAGTTCCAATACTATTCGCGATTGCATTTGTGGCACAAGAATCACCAAGGTATACAGTGAGCTTACGATCAATGCGCATGAAAGCTGGCTCGCAGTTTACTGTGGCGATTCCACTGTGTTACTCTTACCTTTTCTTTTACCTTTCTACTTCACTCTTACTGTTGTTTGTTTACTCTACTTTACTGGACTACTATGCTTGTTAACTATACTTTAAGCATATATATACAATGAATCACAACTATGAAACAATGGAAGGCTGGGTGTGCCATCTGCTTTTTAAGCATATAATTAGCTATACCGGTGATTAATAGCACCAATAGGTTTTCACCTGGATTTGCTTCACATATTTCAAAACGTCAAAGCAAGACAGGACTGCACAGCTACTTTACTTCTATTTTGTGCAATTTAATTTATTAATCTGCTTAAGTAACATTAATTCATCACCTATTTGCCTTTAGATGGCTGGTACAAAAAGGCAGATACAGTGAAGCTGCAGCAGTCTTAAAGAAAATAGCAAAATTTGATGGCAAAACCATGGATGAAGCACAGCTAGAAAAGCTAAAAGCCGAAACTACAGAGCAAAAGAAGCAATACTTCTACAAGGACCTTTTTGTTACTCCGGAACTCAGGAAACGCACGGCACTGGTTTCATTCCTTTTCTTTTCGCTTGCTTGTCTTAGCTATGGAATGGATATAAAGACAGCCACATTAACAGACAATATATTTCTAAACGTTGGACTGATTGGACTTTGTATTGCTCTTGGAAAACCGGCACTCTTTTTTGTAGATACCTTTGTACCGGGCTTCAATCGAAAACATTTGCACCAATTTTCGATGGGTGGATCCTTGATTTGTTTAATCCTAATTACAATATTGTCACAAATATCGGGAATATATGCAGAAATCATGTTGACTGTCATAACATTGATAGGTAAGCTACTTAACAGTAATAAAGTAAAGCATTATCGAAAGCTCGGCATGTAACGTGGATTCGATGCTTTAAACTTTTATTATTTTATTTACTGTTCTTATGAAGACTATTCTTATAAAATTACCTTGAGAATTTACTTGCAACTTGTTAATTCAGGCAAATAAGGCCAGCTTTGGCTTCGCTTCGCGGTGAAACAGTATTTTTCAACGTAGCATTTGGTTATGACTTGGAACACTTATTGCTTGTTAATGTTAGTCAGTAAACGGACCAAATACTGCCTCAGCATTTGCTTCATTTTTCAGGCATGGTTATAATCGAATGGGTCTGGGATTCCGTTTATTTGAGCGCTGTTGAGCAATTTCCGACCATTCTTAGAAGTCAGAGTCTTGGCTTCAGTGCTATCAGTGCCCGAATAGGATCATCGCTGGCTCCATTTGTAGTCTACTTATCACATTATTGGGAACCCGCCCCGCTGGTCATTTTCATTTTCCTTGGTATCCTGAACTTCAGTGGTTCTTTTCTGTTTTTTCAAGACTACAAAGGTCACGAGCTGCCGGACAATCTCAAACTGGAATCGACAAAATTGCCAGTTGAAATAGACATCAAAGAAGATCAAACTTAGATTCCATGCAACAATTCGTTTCTTAAATTCTCACTTGATTTTATTCGAAGAGGAGCGCTTGTTTTTTGCTTAAATCTTTGCCTTCAAAGAGCATTTCTTACATATATTATAATTATATTAAAAGTATTAGGCACAGCACGTTCACATTTGTTTTAGTTTACAATAGTTGATAATTTATGTCCATTTCTGAGAATGTGATTGCAATTTTCGCCGCGGTACAGCCACTCTTCTGAATACCATGTACGCTTTGCTGGAAATATGTGTAACATACAGTCTAACCTAAAACAAAGCAAAAAACGTCTTTAAAAACCAAAGTATTTGATTGAGAACTATTAATGTAACGAACCTGTAATCTTTCAGTGCACAGTGCGCCTTAAACGTAGGAGTGAGTCGATCAATTTGTCTCTGATCTTTCGGTGACTAGTGCCGCTTTCAAAGAACTACATTGTTTACTCCAACGGCAATAGGATCTTTTCAGGTTAACCCCCAGGCCCAGATTCAGCAAAACTCCACCAAATGAGGTGAAATTTGGTATGGGTATGTTTTCGACTACGCTGAGTTCAAATATCGCATATTTTTCGATTTCGCGAAAATCGATTTTTTTTCGATTCGCAAGGGGAACCGAAAAAGTTTTTGTCTTCGGTTTTGTTACAAAGTTGTATATAGAGG